>JPKZ01001301.1:40472-55043 GCA_000803305.1 Toxocara canis
TATTCTCATCGTCCGGCGCAGAAGCTTTTTCGCGTTTCAGCAAAACAGCTTCAACTGAAATTTGCTTCTGTGAAAGAAACTAAAACAAAGAATGAATATGTCCAAGACAAAAACTGTTCCCGAAAATGTAAGCAGACTATCCATCAGTTACCGGTGGATACGATCTTCACTTGAGTTTACCTGGCAACTGAACGGGCATCAAAATGAGCGGTTATATATCAAAAGGATTCGAAGCTAATTTCGCTTGCAATTAGCAGGCACTTAACTATATTGTTGCTATGTTTCGAAAAGTTAACAGCGGGAATTCGCTTGTGGGAACCGAAATGTTATGAAATGAAATATCAGATGCGTTTATTGGCAAAATGGGAGTGTTCCTGAAGAAAATCAATCTAATGGTATTGTTAGGAAGATGTTGACGATAACATTACCCTTTGTTTGAGGCATCCTGAATAATCAGTCCATTCCGCCTTACCGACCGGTCGATCCACCATGAACCAGTTTCCATCCGGATTGCATAATTTCGTTGCCAAATTACCTGGATATTATCTCTAGAGCTCAGTTTTGGCGAACGAGGCAAATTTCACGCATATTTCCAGCATTAAATTCTACACTTACAGTAGTGAGGTTTCCGTTCAGTCAATAAACAATCAACAGTGCAAGCAATTCTACGAATATGATAAAAATTACGCCTGAAAAATATGCGAAAAGCTCTTTCCATACGAAGCTCTTTTTTTTTATTTTGCGAAAATGTCTGCACTAGTAATGCACTGCATAAAAGCTCTGATCACATACCAGCCGCGCTATTCTGATGATCAAAATGGACAAATAAACATCAGTGGATCGTATGGTTCCTTAGAAGTCAAACTCATTGAGTTTTCTATCCGCATACGTTCAAAGGTTTTGAATCGTGTTTTAATGTTAAAAGTGTATAAGACGATAAACGATCGCAATGCTTCCGCATGTATGCAGGTATGTTTGTTCAATCGTTTCACAGATTGAAATGAGAGGAAGAAAGCGTCCTGAAAATCGAATTATACGGATCACTCTAAGTACATTCGGTTATCGTTATCACTTAAGATCAAACAAGAAGCGTAAACAATTTGGACCGAAAATGGTAAAAATATTTAGGATTGCGTCACTTCTCAAGAACTTTCATGATTTATAGATTTTGAATAAAACATTTAGTCTTTCTTTGATACCTATTGGACAAGCTCGATGGCTATTCGATTTTCTTTGTATGCAAAAATGTTATAGCAACGATAACGTATGGCTTTGAAACATTCAGAGCCTTAATAATGTTCTTCCTAGTCAACAAATCCAAAAAAGTATCGCTATGATCGCTTATCTAGCTCTCTCATTTGCTAGCAGCGTTAATGGCGCTGAATTTAGGAAAACATTTTTTGAAAGGCGGTAAACAACCTCTATTAATAAATATTACTGTTTGTGGGTGAAATTTTGTGTGCATTGGTTTGGAATCCATCTGACGAGTAGGACCATAAAGCATTTCAAAAATGTGATCTTTTCGACTCACCCCTTAGCAGCAGTTTCAAATATTCATTCAGAAGAACCATTTCAACAAAGATTTTGTGAACATTTGAGCGATTCTACTGTAAAATATTTCGAAGAATATCTTAAAATGCAAGAAAAAAATCGAACGAAAATATTCTTAAGAAAAATTGTTGCACCGATTGTTGGCAGTTACGTTGTGCATTTAGCTGCATAAAATACTGTTCACTAGGATCGAGAAGCAATAAGCGCCGCTTTCGAGCATCTTTCGTTTATTCAAATTTGCATTTGTGAATCACTCAGTTTGTTGCTGTTAGTCGTTTGCAGTTCATCATTAACTTCTTGTGATGCGCTAAACTAACTTCCTTATTTGCATCTCGTTATGCGTTTTTCTCGAAAAACAACCTTCCGACGCTGTTTCCGTTCGTCGACGTGCATTTCTCTTTTTGTACATATTAATCGCAATTTGCGCGACATCTCGGACCACCATGCAATTACATGCAATATTTGGATTATAGATTTATAAAGCAATTGTTTCGCAAAAATGGAAAATTCGATGGAGAGGAACGTTTACGGTCATCAACCTCGGAAGTCAACAAATGCGCATGCGTCTGCCAACGGTTAATTTCATAAAGTGCTGCGTGCTAACAAACAAGAAAACATGCGTGAGAATGCGTTCTTATTTTAACTCATCCAGTTGCATATTGATTTGAACGCTATCAACTTTTGCATCCGATCATTTGTAAAATCGTATTAAATTTGCGAAATTCGCGGCAGTTCCGAGTGTCTGACTCCTATCAAAGACAGCAAATTTCCGAAGTCTGGCTTTAATGGCTTCCGAGCAGAAATTACCGAGCAAAAACGCCTACAAAATATGATGGAGAGAGGATTAACAAGAGATGGGCATAAATATAGTGAAAAAAGCAAAAACAGAAGCACGGTGATTAAAAGTTGCGATGAAGCAGTTTCGCTGTGCGGGAGGAGGAAATAGAGAGACCGAAATCTGTCTATGCTATTTCATAGCCTGTTGAGCCGTCATGCGCACGAAAAACGTAAGGAGCACCGCATGTTTATGCGCACCGCTCATGCTTTACGGGCGACGCACAGTCGAAGAGCTTCTCATGCAAGTCGTTCTCCCTATACATAAAGCTACGCTGCATATCTTACATACCAGACTTGCTAAGCACGTGTCGTTAAATTTTCGCGGTATATTACCAATTATGCTCAGTCGGGGGACTTTTTTTGAAACCTTCACTCTTGTTTTTCATTGGAACCGTATATTATCCCAGCGTCTAATAAGGCATCCACGGGTTCTAGAGCTGAAATGGTAGCTGAGAATGATCACTTGGGGGTTCAGTGTAAATGCAGAAATTACCTTCCGTCATTTCACTTCGAATTTTGTCACCAAAAATATAATTGGGACATTCAGCAACGAGAGGGCCAGGAGCAGTACGTCTGAAGCATTGCCATCCATCCCAAGTTGCCGGACAACTTGTACCTGAAATCTTCATGTTTCCCTTCATAAATATAAGTTTTCTGAATCTTCCTTAAGCGCATCAAATTTCTATCAATTGGAAGAGAAATGCAAAAGGATTGGTAGAATGATTTAAATTTATTAGAAAGTTTTCTATTCATTACAATGTGAGTTGAATGTAAAACTCCGCAAAATATTCTAAAGGAAAAGGAAATATTAAATAAGTTGTCGTTCAAATTACGTCAGCGCTCCCTTTTTGCTGCATCAACTGTCAAATACAGTTCGAAAAAATCGTTTTCTTCCAGACGGATATATTGTACTAAACTGCGAGAACACCCACATTTCCTTAATTGTGCACCCGCAGGGACACAAATTGCTACCATGTGGGGGAGAAGGGAGGCAGGGAGTGGAAAGGACGGAAAGGGAGAGGGATGGGAAGCCTCGGGTATTGAGAAACGATTTGAAAGGGGCTCGATGAAAAATTCGGGCAAGAAAAGAGTCGCATAACAGGATCCTCTCAGAACTGTTTTTCTTCACTAGACCTATTATGTGACTGGTTTCGAATAAAGTTGAAAAAAGGTTCTGTTAGGTGGTCTCGAAAATTTGGAAAACGGAAAAAAATGAACGGTAAGCGATCGAATGGTCAGGTGAAATACAGTTTTTAAACATTATGAAGTGCATAGTATCTTTGATGGATATTTTATTGCTTAGAAGGAAGAATTAAAGGGACGATGGATCGTTAACATTAATCTCAAACATGACATACTGCGATAACGAAACACTGTAGCGTTTCAGAAAGTGCGCCAATTGCACGATTGAAAATGAATTTCGAGGAAGCAAAAACGACTGAACTCTTGTGGCAGGTTCCATGAAGTCAATTTGATGACAGTCAGCATGCAGTTCAACAGAACAACAAGTTTTAAATTAGCTTGGAAGCTTGCATCTTTGGAGGTAATTATCAGCTTGACGAGGCGCAATATGCAAGTTAGGGACGTATTTAATATAATAAGAAAGTCACGGGTCAATGATAATTCGATAGTTCATATAAAAAAACCAGTAAAAGAAAATGAGTACCTTGTACCTCATTGGGATCATCCTTAGAGAGCACGGAATCGCAGCAATGTGCTGCCGCATTGCAACACTGTCGTGTGATGAACGAGAATTCACGAGGCAATGCAGGCGTAACATCGACTTCGTCCAGTGGACGATGCATGGAACTTAAATAGATTAATTCCAATTCTTGAGTCATTTTTGGGGACATTTGCGCCCGGATAGTTTGTCGAAAGCAGAGTATCGACCATCCCACGAGAGAGTTGAACCTCACAGCTTATTCCGTTTTGCATAAAAGTTTCCACAGTCGCTTTTTTGTCCCGAGCAAATTCAGGCTCGATTAATTTCTCTTCGTACCCCCGCCCTCCTTTGTCCCCCCTCCGCTCCTCTGCCGTCTTAAGATTGTACTTTAACGATGTCTTGAGCGTAAAGCCGCTGTGTGAATTTACAGAAAATTTGCTTGCTTTAACCATGAAACGAACCTTGTGCCTATGAACTTAGAGCTTTGTACTGCGGAGGCCTTTTTCTCAGCTTGATTCACTTTCGGGTGTTGTGCAGCCCTACCTCCTCCCCCCCCTCCCCCCCATCCCCTTCAGTTCCACAGATCTTTAACTGGAGCGCTGCTCATATTTTCAGGAGTTTTTCTGTCCTGATTAGTTAGGATATCATGAACAGCAATAGCCGTTTTCGCTCCTTTCTCCTGATGCGAAAGCTAAATATTCAAAAACGAAGCTGAAATATAGAAGCCAACAGTGGAACAGACCGGAGGAAAAATGTGAATATCTCATGCCTTCTTAAAGCGCCTTATAATTTTAGCGATGGAACTTATTATATTGTTCATCTATTGGTTTGCACGATGCTCTCTCGCGCCCACTAAGGAGTGCTGTCTCAAACGTTTTTCCCACTATGCTTAATAGTCGAGAAATTTACCAAATGCAATATTTTCGCGAGCCTTTCCCTCCACTTTTTAAAGGTAGGCAACAGATTTTTGCCTGATTTTCTATCTAGAACAACGCATCGGCTATGATCAGCAGATATCAGTATTAAATCTATGACAAATACATTTATCAAGCTGAGGAATAAAACTCACTAACTCTCGATGATATTCCATCTTATTTCATTTAAAAAATGCTGCAACGACGACTTCTGTCCCTCTAAATACACTTTTCTAGAGAAGCGTTTACTGATGTTTATTCCCTTCCGTTTTGAAGAGGGCCATTATCCTCCTTCTACTGAAAAAGTCTCCACTGCTTCAACTGAAAGTTATCGAAGGATAGGTCTGAAGTCATCGATATACAAAGTTATGAAAATTAGTGCTTTTCTATCTTATGTCCCATTACTTAGTTACCATGCACAGCATGTTTACTGGTTGGAGCTTTTCAGTCTCGAAACTTTAAGGTAAAATTTTGTTTGATTCTCTGCTATAAAATTGTAAAACGGTTTCCGTATATACCTTTTGAAAGCATTAGCTCTTTGGCTGAGGAACCAGGACGTCGATCTCATAGCTTACAACTGAATCGTAAAACATGCTCCATAAACAGCGTTTTTATAACTTCTAGTTTGGAGACATCTGTATTTTGGACAGCCTTCCCCAAACTAAAGCTGAGGCACAAAACGTTTCGATATTTGAGGGTAGCCTTGATTCGTTCCACTTGAGAATTCTTTGCGCTTCAGTCCACTAAACACCATTTGCACGCTTTTTTGTCTCTGCGACTATGCAGTTTTCCACTTTCAGATAGCCTTGATCTTTATATCTAAACGACTGCAGTTGATTTCAGTTTCTTTGCTTGCTATTCCTTTGTTTCCCTGCCCTTTTCTTCCCTTATTTAAGTGTTCACTGTATATGTGTACACATGTTTGTATATACGCATTTATGTGGATGTGATATTGGTATACGGTCTCACTGCCAAGTGCAGTTTTATTTATTCGTGTGAATGAACACTATTCAATTCAATTCAGTCCAATTCGAAGAAGGAAAAGAGGGCATGTCCCTCCGTATGCCACAACCTCGAAAGGTGCTGAAAGAGGTTTTTGTGCTCGTCTTTTTCTTGTTTTGCATAATGCATGCATGCATGCATGCCTGTGTTTGTGCATGTTCAATTATGTCGATGTTGCTTTCATGAATATGTTACTACTATCTGCACCTCTCTTTATTCGTGTCAATAAAGACTATTCGATCCAATACAATTTGATTCGATTCAATTAAGTCCAACTCAATTCGGTCATAGTTTCTTTGAGCCATTGTTTAGCAAGTCTTATGTGAAAAAATGCTGAGCAAGTAACAAATAGATGGGACGAAGAAAATTATCAGTTTGCATATTTTCGGATTTGCAAAACATGTTTATAATATATGCAGGATAAATGTCCTGTATGAATTCAGGAACGCATAAAACATATATTAGGGATGTAGTTGGTGCTATCGAGGAAAACTCGATGAAAAATGCCAGCTACAAAGGCGCAGTCGTATGCAACGAGAGCTGTGCAAAGCAGATTTAACCGGTTTTTGGCCTCGTTGTTGGCTGTAAATAGAAATCCGTCAAAGCAACAGTTTCTTCTTTGAGATGCTGCTGCTGAAACGCTAAAATTGTGAGAATGGCTAGTGGCGCCACCGAGATGAAAAAAGAAGTATTTTCTAGCCTATTGATCATTCAAAAATAGTGGAATTGAAATTTTTCTGGTAAAAATCGCAGAAATTTGGATAGTTTTTTAAGGCAGCAGGAATCTTAATCATTAGCAAGCAGTCAACGATCCATTGCTCATTTATAATTGCTTATCTCATTACCGAGTAAACGACCGTAGAACAGCATCTGTGGGGCCGATACGAATTTTTTCTTGCAAATTTCGCCCAAATTTTTTAGAAAAACCGTTTTTAAAAATTTCAAGAAGAATTCACTTTTCGTTGTAAACTTCTTGACTTTTGCGCATTAATATGCTCCCAGTTCATCTAGAAGCGAGCAAAATGAAACGAATCTTCAGATCCGAGTTTATGGTATGTGCTCAAACTGAAGCCGGGGAAGCTACAGAGAAAATTGACCGATGCTGGCATTTGATTTGGCATCTGATGATACTTGCGAATTGATGATGGGCCATCGCTATCGCTGCAGTGACAATAGCTGATTCGTTAGTGCATAGCAAAAACGAACCAAATTCTATTTGTGACTTTCATTCAACAGCAATTTGCCACTAAACAATTCCCCACACACAACTCACCGATAATTTAATCATGGAAACGCAACTTGTTATCACTTTTGAAGTTAGCGGCGCAGGTCATGTGTGGAGCCACTTGCAGATAAATCAAACAAATTCGATGACGGAAGTGATTAATTTGGGTAACCAATCAACTGTTGCTTGCTATCAGCAATCGTTTCTATGGACGAGGTGCCTAGTTTATGTGGATGTGTATCAGCGAAACGAAAGAGATTTAAAAAAATATAAATATACATTTGGGCGACTAAATGTTCATTTCGGCAATCAAACGCACTCTAGTCTCAGCGTTCTGACGTTTACATCGGTGGCATGCAGATAAACACTGCGGCCACTATCGCAACTCGACCACGTAAGACAGCCGCGCATGCAATAAGCATGAGCCACCGCTTCGCGCCTCTCCGGTACACATCATATTTCGTCGCGTCGCCGCTTCTTATAGCTATAGCATACGCTCTACATTTTATAATTTGCCATGTCCCCTAACAGTGCGCTTGCATATTAAAACGGCGACGTTATTAGCTTTAATGATAGTTAAGTTTCTGCAGTGTATTTCTATTGACGGGTAGCGTTCCCAATGATAGGTGATAATTGTATGTGTTGTGAGCATTAACAAAGAAGACCGACCAGTTCATTGCCTGTGCTTGGACTCATATGCTCGTATTATTCACGAGAAATCCACAAACTCGTCTAATTTATCATTTATTGGTTAGAATAGCGACAAAGGCCCATCGAAAAATCATATCCTTTTTACGAGCGCCTAGATGTTTGATTAAATCTATCCAATTTTCCAATAGCGAGTTTCGTACGGGCCTCATTTCGTCCATCTTCTGAACGCTTTATATTATTAAGCGCATTGATTCCGAATAATTTTTATATCATTCATCTTCTACGCAATAATATGATGATGAGTGTGGAGATTGGCACAGTGGATACCGGTATAGGAGTATCAACAAGAATGTGCACCAAAAATTATTCATTTATGGGATTCCTCTAATGGATGTAAGTGCACTCATCGATAATGAAATCCTTGAATTTCCCACTGGTTTTGCAGTCAGGTAATGCTACCAGATGCACTTAAGAGCTATTCGCCCTTTAGGGTTCATTTGTGAGTTCGTTCTTTGAAGCGATCGGATTTAAACCCTTCAGCGTATGGCCTGCGTCAACGTCATCGCTAAAATCCCATCAGTCTGCACTAAAATGAAACAATCTCATGATCACGGGCGCCAGTGAGGTGAAGAGGATGATCAGTTTATCAGCTGATTTGATGTTGTTCGTAGAGTAATCATCTCAGCGTTTTCCAAGAGGAGTACAGCAGTGGCCTCAGTTCAAAAATGACATCCTTGATGGATCATGAAGCGATGTGGCTAATTTTATGAGAATCATTTTATGGTACCACAGGGGAGAAGGTCGAAACTCACTTCGATATTTAATTTCCATAGTAATTTTGGCTTTGAATTCGTGAACAAGTCATTCGTTCCTGAGGAACATCGCCATCATCAAATATGACCGCCCGCCGACTGATTTTCTTAGTATGAACGTCGGGCGTATGACAATTATCAAATTGCGTTTCGTTTAACACATCGAGACGATTTTTGATTTTCGAATAACTCACAATTACCCAATTACATCTTAGTTTCTGTCTTGTAGTTATTGTGCAGAATGATCCACAAATGTTGGGATGACTGAGACGGACAGAACACAAAGAGACGGATAGAATTAGGCAAAATGTGTTCAGCTTAGTAATCGAATTAACCCTTATCATCGCAAAAGCTATCTGTCCGCGTTTTTCATAGTGAATATATATTGGAATGCCGTATGAAGTCAATTTTTCAGGGTTCTTTAGTTCCCTACAAAAAAACTTGTCGATCATTATCGGCATGACTTCTGTGAGCACCATGGTGCAATAGGTCAAATATATTATTGAGAGATGATCTACGAGTATTGCGTCCAACCAATTGAAAGCACAGAAGACATTCCAAAGTTATTCCCATGAAAACTGATAATAAGCTTGTCGCTGACTATTTATTTTGGCTATCTGAAATCAAGTTGTTTCATAACAGCCTGAAAATAAATTAGCTATACGCTTGCTTACTGGGATAGATTTCATTCAGCAATTTACAAGTTTGTGGCCTTTTCAGAACAAAATAACTCAAAAACGATTCAAAGAGATGCGAATTTGATAAGTACGAGTTGATTGTTACACTTCACTGTAAAATGTATTCACAGTGCACAGGATTTTCTTAGCATTTATTTGAAAAAAACACTTTGGCTCACCTATTAATGGAGAATTCGCCAATATTGAAAACTTTCGAGTATTGTGAGCAATTGCAATATTGCTGCGGTTGATGTCGATCACAGATGAGTAGTCCAGAGGGACACAACGAGAACACATAACTGTTTGAATAAGGCGGCGATACAAAATAGATGTAGAAAAGACACTGAGCACAGGCCAACGAACGGAACGCAGCCGGTGTAAGACTCTCGCCAGCCAATCGACATGTATTCATTTCCCGTACTTTCGTCTTCTGAAAACTGTCGTATCGAAACATCAGTCGAACAAAAGCATCGTTAAATAAGGGCAAAATTTATTACATAGTGCGTATATGAATAAAACGGTGCAAAGGGGATTATTCGGATATGTGACGGTTTGCAGAACAAAGGAAATATGAGTGTAACTGTTTTCAGGGAATTCTAGTATGTTGCAACCTAAAAGTTGTCACAAAGACTTGCTTGCATAGGAGAAAAAATTGGCAATGATACTGCCTAAGTGAATTTCAGTAAGATCAACGACAAAATAAAGCTAACAAGAAGCAATTTTGTTAGAGTCGTTAACTTTTATCTAATCTCCAACAACCGCTTAATTGCGTCGTTCGCCAAATCCACCGCCATCATTTCTCATGAAGGCCACCTCATCTCAACATAAAAACGCATGTAATGAAGAGTAGTTTTTATTTTTTTAAAAAGATTGATACCCCTAGACTGTGCGAACCATCATTATGCTTATGAGCGATTCAGTGACGCGTAAGGATAACAACAATTTCACGCATGCATGTCAACGGCATTCATGAGCACATTTGCCACGCTGTTGCATTTTCCAAAACGATGCATCGCTTAATTGCGCTATGATTTTCTTTTCTGAACAGCCTTCCCGAACAAGAAAAAACGCTGAAAAATTAAATCCACGCTTATAAACTATCGGACCCTCAAGTCACTTACTGATCGGTAATGTGAATAGGCGAGATTTCAATGCAAAACTAAGAAATGTGAAACATGTTCGAGCAAGAATAGGGTTTCAAAGGCGCACTGTGCATTCAATCAGCCATAGTAAGTTGCAGAGTAAAGTATGTGAAAGTCCATGCCAGCGAACTACCTTTACGGAAATTTGCGAAACTCCGCCAATGCGTTTTGGCAACGCCATCAATGAGCGCATCCGGTTGTGTAAGCAAGTAGTGTAATGCCAGTGATAAAGTTTAGCTTTAAGAAATGTTTTGCGAACAAATCGGTTACGAAGTTTTCATGAATATGACAAATTTAAGGTGTACTCTAGCATTTAAATCCGTCTTCGGTCTTGGATGAAACAGATACACGATTCTATGGGAGATCTCGTGCACTTGAACGATGTTACGCAGCTCAAGCCGGGGGGAAGCGCACTTGTGTCTTCGACCGTAGGCCGAATATCACAAAAAGCTGACGAGGAACTGCTATGGAATTCATAAGAAGTTGTTGTCTAGCAGCGAGCAAAGGAACTCAGTAATTGTGCAACCAGTATGTAAGCATATTGAGAAGGATGCGGTGACAGGTAGTGATTTACACGTTATCTCTATCGTATAGCTTACTTTGTTTTTTGCCATTCGGCAATGCACCACAGTACGCACACAACACCTCACATTATATGCGTGGTTAACTCAGAACGCCATGAAAGGAAGTGAGGGCGACAACGACAAAGAAAGCGAGCACAAGGACGCCTCAGAAAATGACGCTTCATAACTATGCATCATCCTATAATGACGTTTTTTTTTATGAGATCCTTATTTGCCGACATCCATAAACTAAAGTTCTTGCCACAGGTTCACACATCTTCCGCATAATTATTACGCAAAACCGCACCAATTTTATATTTTTATAAGTAAATACTGTGATGCTATTGTGTTGAACTATGAAAGTGGCTCAGGAAAGCCTGAAGAATCCCCAAACCCCTCGTCCTCCTCCCCCCTCCACCCTCCTCCACTCCATTCCTTCCCATTCCATTTCTGCGGTGCCGATCACTTCCCTCGTAGCAAATGCTAATTAAACAATCCTAGCCAACCTGTTATGGGAAAAAACCCTTTTCTGCGTATTTTTTGCCGTCTCACAAAGAAATTTCTTGCAGCAACGAATTTTTTACTACATATTTTGGTCCCTGAATAGTAGTAAATGATTGAAGTATGAGTGACAAATAGCCACAAGTGACAGCGGTGTTCGTATGCTGCGTTATGCACTCATTGCTTCAGAGTTGGCGTGTTATAATCCGCCAAGGCTGGCCCAGTAAACAGCCAGCATCTAATGCCAATAAACCTGACAAACACATGCATGCCAATTCATTTCATGGACAAGCAAAACATCAGAATGCTGAAATTTTGATGAGTCAGCGATCGTGTTGAAAGCACATGGCAATTTCAAGAGTTCAAAATTGCGTGTAACTTTCGAACATTACTCGTACAACTGCAAAACAATGTTCCTGGTGTAGTTAGGCTCTCTGGAGCCGGAAATATCCCTATTAAATCTTTTATGGAATTAAAAACAGTTGAGAAGTAGCAGTGCGTCCTGAAAATGTTTGCTTGTTCGGTTGGATGAAGCCGCAGTTTTTGAATTTTTCGCTCATTTCTTAAGCTCCTAACATCGCCGCTCTTTTAAAATGGGTCCTCGAAGTTGGAAGTGAAAAAGCTTGTTTAATACTTGTTTCTATGACTCCTTCACATTAACCTATATTGAGGGCGAGGTTCCTATATCTAATATGCCTGTTCCACATGTAGTATGTATGCATATTTGTTGAACTATCTTAGCTAGCCAAGCGATGCTTAAATAATTCGAGGTTTTTGATACAAATGACCGCTCGTGGCTGTACCTAAGGAGTTGGTGGCGACCACAGTCGATGAATGCAGGCTTTAGACCGCACGACTGATATTTAGTATGGAAATAAGGACAAGGCGTTAAAGAGCTGAATGAACTGGATAACAATGCAAAGAGGTAACATCATTTATCGTTTAAAAAAGTGTAAAGACTTGATGCGAAAATTACGTTTGCAAATTGCTTTTCGATCGTAGTTGAGAGCTTTTATTTTGAAATCTAACAACGAGCATACAAATAATTTTCTCACTATTATATTAGCTTCATTCAGAGGCCGTGTGATTCGTTGATTCGACTGGATAAATCAGCGGATAAAGAAATTCTTTTAAAAACCTCTTTTTTGCTTTCATATTCGCTTCAATTTCGCTGTCACATCCTTATTTGCGATCAAATTAATCAAATTCACCACGCTACATATGTGTTTATGTAATTTCCACGAAGTACGACAGTGCGGAGCAATTTCATGCTGGTTTTAAAAAAATATGTGTAAATATGGATATTGCCTTTTTGAACAATCTCTAGTGAGGACTCCTTGCTTGGTTGAAGGTATCAGACTTTCCGTTGAGTGAACTTACGAAATTGGGATTTTAGCTAATTTGGAGAACACAATCGCGATTCAAGGATGAAATTGTGCGGTCATCGAAGTGATTAAAACAAATCGGCAAAATGATCGTTGATGATTTTTTCGTTGCAATCAGAAAGCAAACTGAAAATCGAAATCGTCGCTTGTTAATTGAGATCCTGAAGATTTGTCGAAATCAAAGGTGTCTGTTTGTTTTGTAACCGAGCAGTAAACTCAATGGATTTATAGTTAGCTTGGAGCTTTTGATGAGCATTTTTTGGCTTCGGCAAACAAATGAATTTTTTATGCTTTTGCCGATTAGCATCCAATAAGGCGACCACTCTTCTTCGTTTTTTTTTTTTAACAATAAAATAATCTAACAGAAAGAGAAACAACTACGCCATCAACACGGAGACTTTTAACATGGAGACAATCGAGAAACAAATCACTGCCAAATTAACGAACAGTCCTTGTTTATTCTAGTATCGTTCCATGCAAGTTATCTCTATGAATTTCGGTTGCATGAAGAGAGAAGTTTTCAGAGAAGTTTGCATGCATCAATTCGTCATTACTTAATGAAGAAGGCTCAGCCTTAAATCAGAGCTTATCGAATGAAAAGAACAAATAGAAAATACGCAATTGCGTAGAAGTATATAGTTATAGTAACACCGCTGTTGATCAACACCAGTTAGGTATTAGGCCCACCGTACAGTTTGTTTGATGTTTCAATACTTTACGTCAGCATCGAGAGCAAATTTTTTTTAGAATATCTTCAAATGACTTATACAAGAGCGATCTCTACAACAATTACGCTAATATGCAGTAATATTAGAACGCCATAAAAATAAGTGACAAGAAACACGTGCCTTAGTCACACGCTGGAACTGAAAAGTTGACTTTTTTCTACAAATCGGTAAAGAAAAAAAAATAAAACGACATGAATTAACTACTCTTGGATTGTCACCAAAATTTTAGAATACTGAAAACGTTTATAACTCATATACCTCCACAACGAACGATTGCCTCTGCATGTATGCGGAAATATTTACCTAAAAAGTGATTGAAAGTTTTCGGCAAAAATATTGTCATGACAAAGATGACTGATTTCTGCAAATTCAACTTCATTCAATCACTTATTTACGAGGCGACTAAAACATAATCTTACCATTTGGCAAATGTCAAATATTTCTATTATTGCATACACAGAAGTGCAAACGGAAAACGAAACGAACAATAAAACAACAATGACAATGTCCATCTTCCACGCCAAATCAAAAGAAAGCATCATTACTTCTGCTAAAGGCGTTTTTCAGCATTGTCTATGCGTGCATTTTGCCATACACAGCTTATCATTTTCATAATTCCTTACTCACCGCCTATTTTAGCTTACGTATTAGCCATCAAAAGGTGTTAAAACGATTTCAAAAAACTGTTAACCACCCTTTACTCGATTTAATGGCGTAAGGTGCATGGAAGAAAGGTCACATTTTGGCACATACTCAGCAATGATTTATCGAGGATCGCGTAAGATGTGGTATCATCCGCAGTGTTCAAATCTTATGATAGAGATATCTTTTCTCCCATAGGATAGAGATATTTTCCTCTTTTCCCTTCCCTTTTCATCCCCTCCCCCCCCGCCCCCTCCAAAATAGCGAAAAAATGAAAA
>JPKZ01001301.1:68900-80950 GCA_000803305.1 Toxocara canis
TCTAACCCGTTCCCCATACTACTTCATATGCGAGTAAGACCCTCTCGCGCGTCTGCCGAATACAGAACATCTCGAATAGATTTCTCTTCCATCCTCTTTTAGAGCTTCTCTGAATATAATTATTTTTCCGAATATAGTTTCAACCCCTCAAGACTCTGGCTTCCCTATGTTAAGGATACTCAAGAACTCAGAAAACTGTCGAGGTGCTTGGTTCCATTTTCTACAGGAAGCTCAGCTTGTGAGTGCATGTTTTGAGGGTTAATTCTTCTTGTTTCACAGATCTGATTCGATGATTTTGTGGGCGCATTGTTTAAGTGCCTAATAATCTATTATTTGTCTATCTTACTGGCAGTTACTCTAAAATCTCTCATGCTCAGTCTAACGCCTAGGAATAAGCCTAGCTTGGGAGTGAATGCCGTGAGAGTTATTTCTTCCTCACTCAGGTGGCATCAGCAATTAAGCGTTTTTCCAATTAAGCGCGGTCTTCTAACCCTGCTAATGACAGGTTTGGACCCCGTTTATTCGCATCTCTAGCACTTACTCTATTTCCTGTCTACAGTTGTATGCGTCGGTCAAATAATTTAAAAAAATGAGAAAGGATACTGACTGACCGATAGTATGCAGCTTGCTATTCCCTGCCTGTTTTTTTCCTCTTACTATCTTTGCTGTGTTTATTGGGTTGTTGGGTTGAGAGACAGCTTGCCCTTCATTGAATTTGAATTTAGGTCGAATTCTCTCGTGATTTGATGGTATCAGGATCTAATTGTCGCCTTGAAATCGCAAATTACGATTTGATTTTGATCTTTTCGCAAAGCCACACCTTTCTACACCTAGTTTTTCTGAATTCTCTTCGTATTTGCTTGCTTTCGGAAGATAGTTCTGTTATCAAAGTCGGGGTGAAGAGTGATCAGCAAATTCTTCTTCTTGGTCTAAAACCTTTTTCTTAAGACTGTTAACAAATTGCGCACAAGTCGGCTTAGGAAGCCGATTACGTTCAAACAGATATCGCCTTATTTCTGCCGACAAATATTGAATATATTTTGTTAGCCTTACTTTCACGAGTACCTCTACCTTGAGAGCTGTGTGCAAATTTTCGTTGAAAAGTTTGCAAGGCAAGGCAGTTTTGTAGTAGTAAGCTGCCGCTCAATGAATGCAAGCAGAGCGCCCGTACGCTTTCGATTAGATGTTAATTTGTGATGCAAACATGGAACGGCCTAGTACTTCACGAACGGTCATTTTCTACTTTACAAATTTGCTCATTGATGTGTCGTTGTGGTGATATTGATTTTTGAAGCCAATGCAGATTGCAGCAGCACATATTGCAAAGCTGATGATTTCTTAGCTTTCAGCGTTTTAACTGACCAAGCACGGATTCGTGTTTTGTAATCGAATTTAGGCCTCCCCAACAGCTTTTACTGCTTTTCATAATGTTTATGCTTAACACATGCCAGCTTCCTCTGCATTTCCTTTTCACTCAGCGGTTGGTGAATATATCAATAATGCCTACTGCGTTGAAGCGATGCATAGGGGCGTTTTCAGGAAAGAGTACCATGTATTCTAGGCCTGATTTTTTTGTGGGGCCGTCATCATCACCCTCCTTTCATCCCCACCATCACCTTTGTGCCCGCAAGTACACACATCGGGTTGCTCGGTATATTTTTACTCACAGTAGCGCTGAGTATTTGATTGTTGTCTGCAGTAGAAGATAGAGGGCCACAACGAGCACATAGTGGAGGAGATGAGCGCGTTCGTTTGTTAGCTACCTTTTACAAGTACCGCAGAGCAAAGAGCGTCAGCGAGCTCTTTTTCCTGTCCAACCATTCTACGCATCATTCCGCCGAATTTAGAAGTGTTGAGGAGACTGCATTCTAGCGGGACGATGCATTTTTGACAAAGTTAAGAAGACATAGCAATGTGTCTGAGACTCAAGCTTAATCTCAAGTGGTCGTGACCCGCTTGGCCCGACTTAATGATCTGAGTGAAGTAACGCCGATAGGTATCCTTTCGCGTTCGATCCCGAAAGTTGTTAAGTTTGACACGCCACGATGGCATTCGTAGTATCCGGTCATCTTTGCGTTTGGTTGCACCTTCACTTGTGGCATCGGTATTCCCATTGTACTCTCCCCGTCTAATGCAGTCCGACCTATGTGTAATCTCATCACAGAATGCTGATGTGGTTCATGGCAGCTTTGAGTAGTAGGCGGATGGTTTTACTGTATAAGTTTTACGGACTTATCGAGCCATTCCACGACAGGTTATATTGCCATCTATATTTTGTGCAGAAGCGCCGATATCGGCGATAGCAGCGGCCTCACCGCCAATGAATCCACATCGACCTATTCTGTCCAGATGAGCTAGACATCGGTGCTGCCGATCCGCATCAAATTAAAAAAATAAGAAAGGGAATCGAAACAGAAATTGGATTTCCTTTTTCTGTTTCAGCACCCCTGTGCGATCATATTCATTACAACGCCAATATGAGTCTTCGTTCGAAATTTAACATCTCAAACGTTTTCTTATGTTTTCTTAGCATTGTCAAGTAGTTTCTGGTGAACTGCATGGAAGACTAGCGTAAAGAACGGCTTCCAAAATTGTACTCTTTTGAAAGCATATTAAAAAGTTTTAGGGGTTTCCATGTCCTGATCAACAGTCATGTTGAGCGAATGACATAATTTATAGCGACTAATCGCTGCTCATGCGAAATGATGCAGCGAACTGCGATCGTCACTACGCCTAACAACCGAAGCCGATCATGTATCACAAACAATCCATCGCTGATTGTCGCCGAACACATCTATCAACACAGTCGATTTTTTCCTTTTTTTAACATTTTATTCAATTTTCTTGATGAAAAGATGTTGATTCGCTAAATATTAAGACGCTAAACGACGTTAAAAAGCTTTGATGTGCCTCGCCGGATGCAGCGCCTTTAACGCTGACTTCTCTACGCAGGCTCTTATCGTTCGGTTTCTCTTCTCAAAGGATATTGGCCAGCCAACGGAAAACAACTCTCAGCGATTTAGTAGCTTTTGTCGCTTATAACGTGTGTTAACGTTAAATTGGCCGATACTATTGAGTTCTATGCAAATTCGAATTTTTCATAAATTAAATGCGCATTTACTCTACTTCTTCATAGAATACATGCTTGTGCTCAATAATGTTTTCTTTGCCCCCATAAACAACATATGCTCTATGTTTAAGCATGTCTAACACACAAATAAATATGGTAACGGAGTGATGACGGTCAGTGATGGATATCGTGGCGTAGAAAAGTGCCAAAGGCCATCAACAGCTTGCAAAAAAACAGCACATTATTTGTTATATTGCTTTGTAAAATGATCTGTAAGCTGTCTCCTACTCCGCGGCGCTCTGCAAAGGCTCATTACCGCTTTTATGTGCGAGCTTTGGGCACCGAGAGTATCACTGGTAACATAATGACACCTATACAAACAAATTATTCAAAACTACAACTTCTGAACTAGTTATGTGCTCAGTTATGTGATCAAAACAGATAATAGAAGTACAGTTCACCTGAAAGGGCAAATAAGATGACAAGTCTTTTGGAAGGGCAACGTGAACAGCAGAAGCAGAATTGCAACATAAAGGGCAGCGTGTTTGCATGCCTGAAAATCGGAGCAGATCGCATGGCCATAATTAGCATTGTGAAGGAGGCGCTAAAAGAAGTTCGATTTTTCTTTTTTGGACTTCAAAGATGCCCCCATGTAAACGGACTTGCTGCTCCGGCATGATCACTAGGAGCTATAATGGGTAAATGTACAGCAAGAAGATTCAGCCACAATTTGAGCGATGCAGAATGTAAATTTGTATAAAAAACCCGCACAATTTTTCTCACATTCGTTCCTGAGCCCTGCATCGGAAAAAGCAACGTCTGTTAAAAAATATTCATGGATTGTACGCATCTCTTGCGTGGGCCGAATGGTGAAGTTGCACATTCCGGACTTCGAATTCCGAACAACTTGAAGCGTCAGCAAATCAGAAATCATATTTGAGACTGCACTTGATACAGTTATCAAAGTAGCGCCTTGAAGCAAGCAGGTACCTCACTCAAGAAATTGTGTTAAGTTAATGAAACCTGAAGAAATAGGGTCTACCGGGGCCAACTGGTTCCAGAATTGAGCTCTGTTAAATAAATATAAGGCACACTTTTGAACTTGCACCTCTCAACTCCCACGGAGCTCTTTCTACACCGCAAACTCCATCATGAATACCTCTGCAATTAATCTGGTATGCTATGTGAGACAGAGACAGAGAAAGGTACTTTTTCCCTGCTGAAATTGGAAAAAGCCTGAGCAAGCTATTGGGGTCATGCGAAATTATCTCCTGATTTTAAGATCTCCAGTTCTCCGAGTTCTCCTAACCCTTACCATCAAAACGGATCGCGAGGAGCAATAGACCGGAACTGAATACCCTAAGAAGCAATACAGACGCGATAAAGAAATTTTATGCAACGATGTTTCCAAAATTTCGAATAATTCTTCCCGCAGCATCGTCATTTTCAACTCTCCCAAATCCTTAAGAGGCCTCTAGATAACATGTAAGAAGACTAGCAAAATTAGCAAAAATCGTGAATTTTTCATTTTTTCTTTTGGATTTTTGTTTCTTTTCATTTGAGCTTATGTTTTTTGTGTTTCTTTGAGTCTTTTACGTTCTGTTATTTTTCTGCCTTCCTCGTCTATAGAAAAGTTGTTTTCCCAAAAGTTCAGTAAGCATACATACACACTCTCAAATAGCCTACATATAAAATCGTACCGATTAACTTGTTCAGGTGCTCCGCGCCTCAGTATTATGCGTTCTCGTTTAGCCGTTTATCTATTGTCCTAACCAAATTCGATTTGTGAAATCTTCGATATTTTCTTGTGTTAGGATATTGCACTAAACTGAAGTGAATTCTTCACATTCGCAATAGGCTTACTCCACCATCAATTTGCTCAAAACAATTTATTGATAGTTTTACAGGAAATAAGAACAGTTAGTTGGCGAATAACCGATTTGGCGCACATTACCAGTCAGATGACCACTTAGAGACAATCGACACAATTATATTCAGGGTTACAGTCCGCCAGAAGAAATTAAGAACGAAGCATTAGAGACAATAATCACATAATTGATACGCACATATATATGCGCTTCAAGAGGTGTGTTAAAGAAGGTAACTCGACAAATGAATCTCCTCTGTCGCATTCTAGTCTTGCATTTAATATTAATTTAGCAATCCCTCGATGCTCTTTCGTATGCGGACTTTTGGAGGAAGTCCTCCCCTTAGCCAATACTCTCAAATTCTAGCAACAACATAACAAGTATGACAGATTTGAAAATAATAAGCCACGAAATGACTGCAGCAACTTTCGATTTTCTATTTCGGAAATCAACGTCTATTCGTCGATACGTCAGTTTTTCATCGGTCATTCGTAATCAAAGTTGGCAAAAGTAGTGCTCAACGATATAATACAATGGTTAGGTTCACAAAGCAAAAAGCATGCGAACTTTAACAAAGTAAATTTGATGCAGGCTAACGAAATCAACTCCAACTGGAAAGTACTGAGACTTCACTTCAGCAAATCATAATACACAAAGAAATCTGCTCATTACGGTAGAACGCTTCATGCACAAAAACTGCTTGAAAGTTGATCGAAATTCACTTAGACAATAAGTTTTTTGCACCGCAAAATTTCGTCGTTGGATCCGCGCCAAACGTTGTGCTTTGTGGCGTAGACCCTCACGAGTCCTTTCATCTTATGAATTATTCACAACAGATGCATTTCTTACAATTATATGCCATAATTTGAAAGCGACGTCAGTTTAGAAACAGCTATATTAAACAGAGATTGGAGATAATAATAAAAGCGTTAATTTGCAAGAAAAGACGGGAAGTACGCAAAAAAATTCGAGAACTGAATAATGAGCAATACCTTTGTTTGAGTGTCGCAATTTCCATTATCAACAGTTAAAAGTATAAGTAACGGAAGATATTGGAGATGAATGGAGATGCCAAAAGAATTTCCGTTCAATTATATTCTAAAAAATAACGACAATAGAATGTTCCCTTTTGCTAACAGCGTTTAAAGGCGATTTCGAGCGTTCACTTCTTTCGCATTTAATAGTTCACTGTTCAATTAATTGTATGGACCGGGATCGAATTCAATTAAATGCATTAAACGCTCTATAGAATTCTATGCCAAAATAATACCAGAATGATTTAGTCATTGAATGAGCAAATTAGTATTAATTGTAGTATTAATTGCAATTAATACATTTCAACATAGCAGTATTAATTGCCTTAGCATAACAAAGAATCATGAAATGTGCAGTGCAGTTTATTTGCATCGTTAAAAGCAAACAGCTCATGGATGTATATACTTTCAGTGGAACATTGAACTCTTTACAAAGTACATCTAAGAGTGAAGTGGGATGCGCCTCAAGTTGTTTACTGTTGCCAACGGAACAGATTTTAACGGCTATTTTTACAGATACTTTTAGTACTTCTGTCAGTACAGTATAAGACATATATATATATATATCAGGAGCGATCCTAGGATTTGTTTTGATAACTTCTTCGACAAGCTATTCCAAAATGACTTCTTGCTCTTCCCGTTGATATTGTTTGATATCGTTAATTTGATATTGTTTAGCGCGTTTCAAGCAAATGAAAAATCTACACGTGTTACGAAGTTGTCTTTTAAAACAATTACTCTAATGAAAGGTGTGGCTATTGCAACAAATTAACAGCTTCTCCATTCTTGTACACATTTAATTTCGTCAAAGATTCATTTTACACCTCGATTACTATTATATAGCGCGTTCAAATCATCACTATCAACCACAGTTTTTTTTAGCGCAGAACAAGAGATATGAAAAACATTTAGAGGAAGTACGCCCTCTCAAACCGCCACCGGAATCAGTGCCCTAAGAGTCATATTCCCCCAAACATAAGTGGCGCAGCCAAAGCGTACATCGTATAAACCTCCCACATGCTTTGGCCGAGCCATATTCGCAGCGCAAAAAAATGAAATGAAACTTACGCAGCCGAAGCGCTCTCTCTCCCTCTCTCACGAAAATCTCAAAACGGAGCCATAAACACACTGCCGCTCCATTTGCTTGGGCGGAGGAGGCAAGAAAAAAAGCAGCTTACTTTTTTCCCGAAATACTCGGTTCCTGCACTCTCCTTCGTTCCTAAGATTCTTCGTATTTCTGCTAAGACGGCGGACAAAAGCTTCTAAGAATGTGAAAAAATGATAGGCTACTGAAGTTCTTGTAATCGCTTTTCGATTACATAAACAAAATGCACACGTCTGACTGAGTCGGATGGGCCTCATCCTGAAGTGAAGGGAAGGATTCTCCGGCCTACTCATGAGTGCAGTTTACGCACACGTAGAGAAACAGGGCTGCAATATCGATAATCGCCCCTTACTGCTTCGACTGCGAAAACCAGTGAACTTTGTTGGACTTTGATCAATTAAGCGTCAACTCTGGGAGAAGAAAAGCCGAACATACGTTTAAGGAGCATCATAGTTCATGTTTTTCGGACACTATTGATTACATCAATTTCAACTCGTAAAAACATCGTTTTGCCTGTCAGGCAAGAAAGGAAAATAAAACGAGTGATGGTGACATTTTCATGTTCATTTGCAAGCTATATCTGTGCTCATGAAACGCCAAAAAATGAATGACAACTACACAAGTGCACAAATTTGAAATCGTTTGAAATCGTGAATGGCGCAAATGGTCTCGGTATATATGGACGCGGGGCATATGATACAGTGTAGCAAAGCAAGGCGGCAATCGATAGCGCTAAATATGGCGATAAAAAAGATTAGGACGTAGAAAAGAGTGAAGGCGATAGCTATGTTGACTACAAAGATGTTATTCCTCTGATCTGCGTCCAAAGTGAACAATCGGTTTTTGTCTGAAGACATACATGTCTCGTGCTTCCTTAGTTTTGCAATTTTTCGGTGGAAGGGGCATTTGAAATGAAAACGTATCAGTGATAGATACCTCGCGAATTTTGTAAGAGACCTGTGTGCCCCTTCGCGTCATATACCTCACTGATTCCCAGCTGCAAGCGTTCGAAAAACATGCGCTGGTTCGTTTTTTTGTTTTCCTTGCTCATATTCATCAATTGATGACGCGTTTGAATCCACTACCCGATCGTTGGACGCAAAGAGACAAAGGTTCTTTCCATATATGTAGCTTCGAGCGTTGCTGGAATCGGTTATCATCGCTTTTTGTGACTCGATATTAACTGCTAATTCGTAATTTCTGGCTGCCTCGTGGTCAAGACTTGATAGAGACCGAAAAACAATAAAAGCTGTTTTTTTTTTTTAAATGAATGGACTATTCGAGCAATCTAAGTCTTCTGAAGACAATAATTTATATTACAAAAAGGCCGTCAGTAAAACTCGAACAAATCCGAGTGATGTTTCTTATTCAAATAGTTTTTTTTTAAACCGCAAACGACGTTCGCAGGCCCTTACTGCTTGCTGCCACCGCTACGCACGATCATTTCCATAAAAACCATTATTTTCAAGCTGCATATATTTTACACCACGAACAGTGTGATCACACTTTCCGAAACAGCCATCCGATCGCACTGGTTCGAGTTATACTCGCCATCTGTAGAAGATTAAAGCGCACAACTGCTTCATAGCATCGCTAAAACTGTGTGCTATCATCAAACGCTACGGTCTAGATTCGCCATCGAGGATAATCGATTGATCGATCACGCATTCAGAACAAGGTGCATTCAGCGAAGAAGACTCTGCGGTCACGCTAGGAACACCAACATATCTCATTAATATGCAGTTATCCGCGAAGAATTTCGTCACCTTAAATAATTAAGAGCGAAGCCAATCAGCTCGAATAGAACACAAAGACGACCTACTGAACTTTATGCTGCAGATTGCGTTCTTTATCGATTCAGTCAAATATGGCGAATTCTTTAATACGTAACGTTCCGAAATCTTCTCGTTTTCACCGATAAGATCATATTTTTAAACTTTCAGTAGAACATTGAACCTTTCAAGTTGATTAGCAATCTTTTTCCAGGAAATATTGAACTTCTGAAATTGATAACTGTTGGGAATATCGGAAAAGCGAACCTCTGCCTCGAAATATTAACCGTGATGATTGCGAAATGCTGACTAATACAAAAGTATGAGTAAAGTGTTTCTTAATAAGCGAACGAAATTCAGTAGGCCGGCACAATTTTTAAACTGAAAATAGCAATTAAAACGTCCATAGTTGCTTGGGCTAAATGTAAAACGAGAACTTTGGTTTCTTTCAGAAAACTAGAGATCAGCATAACGCTATTCAACAGATGTTGAAGGAGTGTTTTAAACCTTCGTGAAAATATATCTGATCGATTCAAGCATGGATAACCATCTGAGACAGTTTAACTCATACGCACTAGTTATTCAAATAAAAAGCATTTAACACCCACTGTCGGAAAGAACAATTGTGAACAGCAGTCGATTCTTTTTTTTTCCATTAAAATTTGATGAAGAAAACGGATAGCTTATAACAGTTTGTTCTACTCAATGCTGCTTACGGTACCGCCTCATTCGATAATCAGCTACCATCTACGAAGGCTAATAATCTATGTTTCGAATACATGAGGCCATCATAAAACCGTCCAAGGAATACCATGTTCAGGTGCTCTAAAACAGAACGGCACTACGCTGAAAAAATTCCCCTCTCGAATAACACCAAAGGGATCAGCTAATGAAATCGATCTACAAAAATCTTGAGCCTTTTTCATTTTCAGAAGTTCTCACCACTTTCTTGGCTTTCAAAAGTTCTCAACATTTTCCATTCACAAAAATCATTTACAGAAAAATACAACCAATTATCATACGTTGCTCTTCGACTCCACCAACCACTACTGAAATGCTCGTACTGGCAATAACGTTTTCCTTTCTCGGGATCATGACGTACTCATTCTGGCTAGTATACGGTAGCGAACTCGTACACATCTACTTCACAAAACGCTGTAAGGTATAGAAAGTGTAGAATGAAAGGTTAGACCAATGGCATACGGAAAGAAGGGGACAAGGATGCACTGCGGTGTAAATCCTATCCCGTAAATCGCAACGGGAAGAGGATGAGCGGAGAGGGCTCGCGATGGATCACAGATGAACGCCGCAAAGTCCCAAGCAGTTCTAAACTATAAATGGGAAAGAATTTAAAGCTGAAATATCGTCACAAGCTATTTTATAAATTTTTATCATCGACAAACATATGATTGCCACTGTCTATCCAACTGATGGCGTCAATGTGGCTGGCATTTTGACTGTACAAAAGCGTTGAAAAGTTGGAAATATTCTGTCGAATAAAGAAACGATTTATTTCGATTTTTTTTTCGATTCATCAAAAACGTATTTCGATTCAAAGAAACGTATTCCGACCAATCGTTCCATCAAAAGCGTTCATATTCGATGAGCGGCACTCGAATGAATTCAGCTCGGACATCATCGTTGTTGTTAGCCTCATTGGAAAGAACGATAAATGGTTAACGAGTTTCATTCGAATTACAAAGAAAATGAGAATATTATGGCGCATACAGAGCCATCATACCATCAAATAAAAAATTCCAACGAAAACAAGTTTTGAAACCATATCTATTAAGTTTCGTAAGTACTACTTTTATCTGCGTTGGTCTTCCAGATGAAAAAAAACCCCACGCATAAGCTATCAGAAATGGGTTTTACACAACCTATATCGTTTAGCAAAAATATCAATGAAATACGGCCTAAACGTTGACGAAAATAATGTGAAAATTCCTCAGTACATCATCATATATTCTTAAATTAAGGCTTTTCCAAAAAAGACCGCATGCTTTTGTTTAACGGATCTGCTTGAAACTGAACGTCAAATATGTTTGTTTCTCTTCAGTTGTAGCATCTTTTACTTTTCCAAGTCCTAACTGGCCGAATTGTTCGTTAGCTTTTGAGCATAAACCACGATCGCGCACATGCTGTTGAGGATATGTGGAACTTGTTTAAATGTAAACGAAACTCCATAACGTCCTTTAGAAGCGCCACAGGGAGCACCGGAGTTTAAGGGTATTGTTGTTTCATTTCTGAAGGTCGTGCAGTTCAAGTCGCAAAGTTTTACCTGTAAGTATTTCCTGTGTATGGCAAAAAATTGTACGATTCTAAAAACTCGTTTAGAGAGCAATTACCCATTGTGTGAGGAGAAAATTTCACAAAGAAAAATGTCGACTCATAAGTTATTAATGGAAGTTATCTGTTAGGCTTTCGAACTATCGAAAATTTTGTCAACGACAGCCTGTAGTAACTCTCTTCGTTGACTTTATTGCCTGCGATCCTAAAAGCGCCGTTTTCTTTAGCGCCTTCTCTTACACGCTCAGGTTTTGCCACCTGCTAAGATCGGTTAGCTGGCCCTTTTCTACCGCAAATTTAATATTTTCTGCACTCGATAATTTGCATTTCTAATTCGCCGCTGTTAAGTAAGACAAATTTGGCAACGAAAAAAGTGCAATTTGAAATGTTAAAAACGAAAACCATGCTTAGAATATCTAACCGCACCGGACTAAACAAAACAATTCTCCGGAAAACTTATCAGTACGTCCTTAGGAAATGTTACATCTATTCAGTGGATCTTTTGTGCATGATGAAATTTGCATGCAGAGGAAGTTCCTTTAGAAAATCTATTAAAATAAATGAAAAAATTCATTACTTAAAAATTTCATCCAGAACGTAGGAATCAATCCACCAATGCAAGTTTGCCGCCTCGAAACATAATTAAATATTGGAACTAACAACGACTGTCAGAAAATAAAAAACAAAAAGACTGACGCAGGGATTTTATCGACGAAAAACGCTCTTCCTATGAGTGATGGGATTAAAACAGAGGATACGAAAATAGCGGCATTCGAACATCGCATCGGTGTGATTCTAGTGTGTTTGTGCTTTGGGTGAGCATTAACACACTAGAATCCAAAAAAAAAAACTTATTTTAAATCATCTAATTACAGATCACAAATAAAAGACTGCAAAATGTTGGAAGCATTC
>JPKZ01001301.1:88120-102682 GCA_000803305.1 Toxocara canis
CAGAAGGGGGGGGGGGGGGGGGGGGGGGGGGGGGGGGGGGGGGTATGAAATAGTGAAAGAAGACGAGGAGTGGTAGGCTCACTACGTTAATGATTCTCACGCAAAACACAATCATGCTCAGAAGCAACAGCGAAACGCTTTCACAATGTGCGAAAAATTTCAGTTGGAAGGGATGGGAAACTTAACAGAATTCTTGAAACAACGACAAAACAATGATAAAATGCAGTGTAGGATACCGCTAAATACGTCGAAAAATCGGTGAAGTCCGATTACGATAAATCGCGCACCAAATACTAATAAAACGGAGGTAGTAAACGATGTTTAAGAAAAACAGCCTCCTATAAAATAAAACAAGAAAAAAACGTATGATACACATCGTTGCACTTACCGTAGAGCACTCACATCAGGACGTCTTTTCGTCTTATATCGCCTAAGCGTTTCTAACACCTTTTGTTGCAGTTTTAATTCTTCAGCGGTTTCAGCAAAATCATTTGCTGTTAATTCGAATTTCATAGTGTCCGAATGCTGCAAACAAATTTCATCAACCACCACCGAGAATTTCACGAAAGTGAGCAGAAAAGAGAAAAAAAATGCATGCACTTCCTTTGCACATCGAAAAATTCACATTCGCAAATGTCCACCTTGTGGAGGTCAATATAGTCAAAATTCGGCCAGCCTCCCTTGCACAAAAACCGCAACAGTGAATCACGACGTGAGTAACTCAATATAGGCCAGCAAAGATATCGACATCAGGTCAGTCTAAGTGTAAGATCAAACTACTGGTCTGTACAATCTTCAGATACCTCTCGACAACTCAATACTTAACTTCATACTACTTTTGTTCTTCAAACACGGTTACGTGAATGAGCTAATTTCGAGTTAGCTAGCATCACAACGGCCAGGCTTCAGCAAGCCACACAGGTATCACAAACGAAAATCGGCAGCACGATCGAACTACCTATAAAGGATATCTGGGCTCCGTTCTACTAGAACGCACTTATCTCTTTTAAAAGGATGCAGCTGTGAGAAGGTTAACACTGTGCGCTGGGAAATACCGTAGACCTTAATAGCACTTGGTCGAACTGAAAACCACAACTGCTACAACCAAGTTCAGCTTAGAAATCACTTATCGTTTGACTTACTCCGAATAATTTACCGAGCGACTCTCAAATACAAAAACGGCAATTGTCTTGAAAACATTTGACACTCAACCATAACAATTATAACTCCTGTAGCAGCTTAGTAAGCCCGTCTAAATAACTTCAATACATCGACATCTCAAAACTGCAGGAAAGAAACTGCGAAAAATTACTTACGGATGTGTTTGCAGGTGAACCAGCCACCTGAAATGTACTGAGACAGGCGTTCGCTTCAAGACACTCAAGCAGTTTTTCGAGCCCTTGCTTCAGAACCTGCAAGCAACTCTAGTCTTACTGGTAAAAACGCTGAACAACTACAAAAATGCAAATTCTTTATCGGTGCAGCTCCAAACCCAGTACTTCGTAGTATGCTTTTCAGACGAACTTCGACTGTGCATTAAGATAAAGCGCCGTTCGCAACCAAAGAAGGAAACTAGGTACGGCCGAGGAAGGGGAGGAGGAGATGATATGTCTGCAACGGAATGAAGACTTTCAGCCATTGCGAATTGACTACCAGCGGCTGTCAGCCGCGGCTAAAAATAACGTAGGCCAAACTATGGACGCACTTATGTTGCTTTGA
The DNA here is from genome assembly GCA_000803305.1 of Toxocara canis. Taxonomy (NCBI): domain Eukaryota; kingdom Metazoa; phylum Nematoda; class Chromadorea; order Rhabditida; family Toxocaridae; genus Toxocara; species Toxocara canis. The sequence goes on from JPKZ01001301.1 coordinate 89,840, forward strand.
AAGCCACATTCATGTTACTTTCTACTTGTTTGGTGAGCAATTCGAAACATTCATTAGTATGACCGATACGGTTGAACCCCAGACAACTGCGCATAAAAGAGAGTTCACAAAAGGAGAAAAGAATGCTCGAACTAGAAAGGACACCTGGTCATGAGGAGAGAGGCATAACGCCTCATGAAAGTGAAGAGTGGCTTGGTCGACAAGACCTGCTGATGCAAATGCAACCGCCATCGCACCGATCGTGCTCGCCTTTTGGGGACATAACACTGTCGCTTTCCTTGAACACAGTTACCTATTACGTAAAACTGTTTACCAACACACCATCAACCAGTCAAAGCTCACAGTTCACTGTGGTCCATGAAGCTGTCCTTTGCCATATATAATTAACCGACGCTTTCGGTAAATTAATAAACTGAATGTGTCCTAGGCACTCAGCAAAAGCAACACAGAAGAAACGATAGTTCATAAACTGAACGCCGCATACCATAAAAACTTCAACGTATAGAAAATTCTCAAAAAAATCGCTAATTCTTACCAAACGATGCCAATTCAATACCCTTGTACACTACTGGTTAAAGCAAAAGTGGTACAGGCCTAGCACATGCGATAACGTTGAAATAAATTTCCAAAAAGTGAAAACGCCAGGATTTCGTACAAAATTCCAAAAGAAACATTGTACGCTCGGAACATTCCGACATTTTCTGCATTTTTAGGTGCCAAGTAAAATTTGACAATATCGGGAACGTCAAAAAATCCAAGCAAACAGATGTACGTAAGAATATACCAGCTTTTACCACAACGAGCACCATATGCTAAAAACATGGGAATACCGCGAACATAACTGTAAGCGATCGCACGCGTAAACAACATAACGGGAAGCCATTAAAGTCTACTGCCTCATCCTTCCCACTTATTTTATCTTGTTGATGCTTTCATTCGCAATCACAGTAGCACCGGTCACAGACAGACGTATGAGGCTCCAGTTTTACGATATACTTGAGACTGCAATATTTAATTCCACCAGTGCTAAATCTATTTTTGGTTCAGTTTTTTCTTTATCTTTTTCTTCGCCCCTTTTCATAATATTCTCCCTTTCTTAACCGGTTGCTAGGGGAGGGGGTGAGGAGGGGATGGGAGGACGGGGAGGACTGGAATAGTGGTGATCAGTTTGCAAGGTAAACAAACGCAAGAAAAACGTACTGGTGAAATCGGACAGCATCCAAATATTTGCCAAGTTTGCGTTCCACATGTCCCAGATTATTGATAAGCGGCTCCCAAAACTCGCTCAGAGGCTTCCAAAGTAGTTCAACAACGTTGCAGTCTTCATCACTCATTCCATACGCCAATCGCAACGCTCTAGTGAAATGCTCCTCAGCACCTGGAACAAGTCATCTCACTGGAGATATGATCCAATTCCTTCGCTTTCCTTCCCTTTCTCCCCACTCTGTTCGCCTCCCTCCTTCCCGACCCCATCCTTATACCGTAGCTAAGACCCACTCAACCCCACATCTGATCATCTATAAAATGAGTAAGCCGAAAAAAAAAAGCCACAGCGATTTATTTTGGTTTAAACTTTTCACAAAATTGTATAAAAGGTATAACCGGTATAATAACTTACCAGCAGCAGTAAGACGAAGGAAGGAAATGATGCAAAGATTAGCAAAGATACTGAAGATTAGATCCTTACCTTTCCAGTCTTTCTTCATGTATAACACGCATCCCTGTTCATGAAGCACAAGTGGGTTTTCGCCTCCAGCATTCACTGCCGCATCGTTAAGAAAATCTTGAGCGAGTTTTGTGTTGTTCGCATAAGAATACTCCAAACCAACGTACATTAAAGGCTCGAAACTACCTTCAAGCACTCGCGAGGCCTCAAACACGAATCATAACTAATTTCGTACTCATTTCGATTACATCTGCATAAGCGTTGATAAAACGTCCACCATATAGTGCTTGTGGAGGCACGAATTCGCAACGGCTCACAAACGAAATCAATTCACTGAGCAGCGTTCCCGTTCCATTTCATACGATAAGTAAATTAATCGATAAAACTTCTTTGTTTAAAAAAAAAGCAGAACCTCCAATGGATGGGAAGTTGCAACGTTGGACTGTTCAGCTTCAATCTCATGCCGCAAATCTCAGCAACCACAAACAGCCGCGAGGAAAGAACCTTATAACTCAAATATCATTTCGCAATCGCAATTATTGCAGAAATTTAAATTTTCCTATCAGTGCACTGCCTATGCTAAGAATGCATGAGCCATAAACAATAAAAGATAATATCAAACCTCGCTTGTAAATCATGAGGTTCAAGGGTTCCCCTTCCCCAAATTTTAGAGGAAGAATGACGTGTGGTCAACGGGATCTACAGGCAAGAAAAGGACTTAGAACTTTTACACCCTTTTTTCCCACAGCAGAGTATCACCACTATCGAAAAGCTTCGCTCCAGTGGGGAAGAGAAAATACGTGACCAAGACGAGACATATAACAGTTCCTAGGTATTTAGAAGAACTAATAATCGAAGAACAGAGGGTAAAATGGAAAATTTAAGATACCGCTGGAGCAATAATGTTCATAAATGAAATCAACATGACAGATACCCTCAAAAAGCAGTTCATAGCTTGTTCGTGTTCCGATTCAGCGGACAGCACATGGCCAAACGCCAACCAGCCTTCGCCAAATGACGAGTTCATCGTTGTGCACTTATCTGCAATGCACAAAATATACCTTAGGTTGCCCAAATATACATATATATATATACATATGTATATATATATATGTACAAATTTCCTAATTTCTCTCTAAACTTTCAATTTTTCTCTCTAAACTCCCTAAACAACAGCTGAAAATTTTTCCTAACTTTTTTGAACATATCATTTTCATAAACAACAACACTGCACTTATAAAACAATCAAGCAATCCCGTTAACGTTCACAGTCTCATTAGGCAACAACTCGTAAAAAAGACAAACCTTACGATAGAACTTCTGTACAAGTACACAGTGCAGCTTTAATACATGAGCGCCTTTCCTATCTCCATTTGGCCGCACTCTGCGGGTCGCGCCAAGCAAACTATTTTTTGGTGTGGAAACGAATGTTTCTGCTAGAAATATAATGAGGCACACCCCATCGAAAATGAGTAAAAGAAGTTGTCTACAAACAGCTGAAAGAACGATGAAGAAAAAGAACTGACTGAGGAAATTCTTTGCAGATCCTAGCTGACCAATACTGTAATAATAGCATCCGACTGTGTACCAACTCAACTCATTATCAGGCTGATTGTCAACCAGTTGATGCGCCAAAATAAACAATTCGTCACTTTTTCGCAGCTGTACCAACGTCGCCACATGTACCAGGATACAATCCTGAACACATTATTTCAACAACTGCAATGTAATACAGAACTGCTAACCAATTTTATTTTTAATTAAGAAACGGGAATATGTGACTAGTTGATAGTCCCAAACTGCAGCTCGATTTCGAGCTGAGATTTAAATTTGCACAAAAAAAAACGCAAAACGATATTTTGGGAGAGAATAAAGGAAGAATAGCGAAACTGATAAAAAAAGGAAATGAGGTCGCAAAAAAACCGCAGCTGAAAACTGAAGCAGAAGTCAAGTCCGACAATGGAAGGTCGGTTAGATGATTTACGAACAAAACCGAAGTCAAAAATCAACTTCATCAACATACAGTTCTTGTTAGTGTGGTCAAGGTGGGGAATGGTGATATGAGCTTCTACACCAAGACGCTCACATTCTATCGCTTGAAGCTGACGAGAATCTCAAAGAAAGTAAGAGGAACCTGAAACATTCCAGCGTCTTCCAAGACTTGCGTACTTATTTTGTTAGCCTGATAGATGTCTCCGATGCGATAATACTGAATTGCTTTCGCGGTTCGTACTGAGAAATCTTCATTCAACGCTTCCACTGAAGATTCGCCCTGCAACCTTTCCAATTTCTGAATGAATTAGCAAACAATAAGTCAGATGAAACCTGCACCCTTACGCTAGTTCGAAGTGATCCACAGAAACGCAGAAAGTAATGAGATAGTCGAGAACGACATCTACGAGGCATTAAAAAAAACGAGATCTACTGATATAAAGCAAAGATATGAACGAGTCACCTAAATAGGACTAACGAATCATCTATGCAAAAGCTTCCTACCACCTTCCCACATTATCAGACATCGAACAGATAAAAATAAATTGAAGGAAACCATCCCAAATGCTCATTATCCATTCAAAGTATCGAAGTTGGCATTAACTGTCGGCTGCCTTAATTGGTAGATGTATACTAATTAAAAACTCCGCATTTATAGGGAAAATTCTTTTCAAATAACCAATTTCGACAACCTAGCTATGTGCAATGGCTTTCCTTTCTGAAATGCTTTATTCGGCTTCTAGCTGCCATTTCTAGACTTCCCTTCCAAAAAAAAAACGGCCAGTCGCGTCAACCTTGGCTTACTACGACCTGACCATTTCGTATCTTGCGCTCATTTAACTAAAGTGTACCTAGTACTTAGCGAAAAGAGTTTACTGTAATTAGCCTAGATGAAAGATGCTCACGGTTAATTCCATTTGGTTTGTCATCGACCAAAAATTTCAAAGTTTAACGTCGCACAACTTATCCAAGCCAAAACCAGAATAGTGAAACAATTTAAGAACTGAACGTATCGCCCCAAAGGAGTAAAAATAGCACAGACCTTTGTTCAAAGACCCTACACACAATGACTATTCCAACAATATTATGCCTAGTAGAAAATCAACAGTGAAACTGAAACTGAAGCTGACGATCTCCACATATACTAACGATCATTTAATGATTCTGCATACTCTGCTTCACTTGCATTTGCTATGAACAGAGGAACAATAATTTAAAAAAAAAAATCAAAAATGTTCGGCTCACAACTGCATCCTTTTTCCTGCCGTCCATTATGGAAAAGTGCACTAATGCATTCGGGACGCCACAATCCAACGATGGAAACCTGAAACAATGAAATGTTCAACGAAGCTCAGGGAGAGTCTTTCAAGATAAACACGCAATTTTTCTTTTCGAATCGAAGCGAACTGACACCAAAATTACCACTCCAAGAATATGATACTGCTCCGATGGGCAGCAGTTTTTTCGTGCAGAATTCATGACGACATTCTAATGTCGAGACGCTCGAAGGATAAACTGAGGTAAGATTGAAGTTAACTGCTCTACAACTGCTGTTGATAATCTTTCACTAACCCCGACCTCATATCCCCTCCAGTCAAAAAACAATTTCCAAAATGACAATGGCCAGTTCCAGTGTTACAACTGAGTGAACCTTAAGAGGCCATACGGCTGCAATCATGGAAGCGGAAGAAAAGAAGGCAACGAAAGCGACGTGGCAGGATGCTCATGTACGTGTGACAGAGTGCAGATGAACTGCGTCAGACAACGTTCTACATCCTAAACATCAAGGCAATGTTACCATGGTTTGAAAGCGATGTTTTTGGCAGATAATGATGCTCATCGCCAACTGTGCTACTGCTCAACGGCACCTCAAATGGACCGCACACAAAACCTACCAAACAACGTACAATATATGAAGTCAACAGCTGGCTAGTTCAAAGATGGAAAAAGTTGAAGCTTTTCCATCTTTACTGACATCGACTGCTGCCATAGGCCCACTATAAATCTGATAACATCATCGACTAAAACTAGCACATTATTTTAGGAAAAATTTACATACCAGTCTACAAGTTCTTCGAAGTTGCGTTTGGGTATGAGATTATACTTGTGTATAATCTCCATCGCTTCAATCGCACATGGATCCTTCCTCACTGCACTTTGCAAACATAAACGTGCCGCATGTCTATTCTGCGATATCAAATAAGTTTTGCCCAACAAAAGTAACAATCCAGATTCCAACTGAAAAATTACTATCGGATAAGCAGAAGTAATGGTACGTGGGCGATCAATAATGCACACTTCTTGAACAGATCATCCGCCGAACCACCACAATGCTGCGCAATGACACAGCTTATAATGTTCTTTATCCGACAGTTGTGCATAAGCAATTTCACAGTGATGTAACACGACTTAAGCAGCCTCACGCTGTGCAATTCACACTACTTAATTCGTTCATCGGCTTGTTGTCTAACTATAGCACCGTCCCCGTGCTATCTACCAAACTTTCGCAGCATTTTACCAACTGTTCAGGTACGCGACGCATACCGACAACTCCGCAGCTTAGGAAAATATTGACCAGGCGGGCAAACAGTCCAGATGTTATAAGTACCTAGATGCAATAATGAAAACCCTCCTTTCAGACAGCTGTTGGAGAAACCACCTTTCCAATGATGCAAAGCATGACATAAGGGCATAATACTGTTTTCATGAAAACAAAAAATACCAAAGCGGGGTAATCACAAATTTAAAAAAAATTAGCAGTCCAGGAAACAAGATCATCCGCCGTCGCTTACGATTTTCCAAACCGCTCCATCTAAACCATAGGCATACCAATTTTGTTACTGAGCAATTACGGTGAAATCCTTTGGTAAAAATGAACAAATAAATCCAAACCGCTGGTTTCCGGACTCAAACCGCATAAGCCAGATTGCAATCGGTGGAAAAGTGAAGCCATTTCCCACCATCCATACCTCTCCAGACATTAATCCAAGAGCATTTCAATTTCAACTTGGACTGATCACGATGCCAATGTATGGTATTCTCCTCACCGCCCTTGAATGCCACCGTTGAGAATATGTAAACAAAAATACCCAACCGCTTTCACTGCAAAATCGCGCACAACAAAACACGGTCCCCTTTGAAGATATAGCTTACGCTCTGCAGTCGATGGAACGGAATACCTCCGTTACTATATTCGTGAACACAATCAAGACAGATTCAATTATACTTTTAGAGGCTGGGCGAATGGGGCCGCTACTCAGACATCATACCGATATTACTCTAAGTGCTCTCGGATGAAGCCACATGCCAAAATATCTTCATGCATAGCTTTCTTGGATGGTTCTTGGACCACAATACTTCAACATTCCAAATTTTACTTCTTTCAGACCTAATTTACCACACATCTCGTTGACAAACTTGCACGATCGTGACCCTTGTACGGCGAAAAAATACAATTAACAAATGAATCGAAAAAAAAACCTTAAGCTCATTAGACATTTTATCCAAAATTCGAGCTTCTTCTTCATTTGGTAAGAAAGCTTTCATTTTATAGAGGTATGCCATAAACGGTGCCACTGGCTCTGTAGGATCACTGAAGCCTTTCTGAAATAAGCATCGTATTGTGGAACCCTAATTAGGATAATCAGCACGATACAGAAAAGGCGGGAGTGAGGGGGTAGAAGAGGGAGATGATGTCAGGAAAAAAGAGGAATACCAAAATTAAGGACAAGCTCATTTAAGCAGTTGGAAAATGGTGCTGCTGGTTTTACAACGACTTTTCGCAAAACTGCTTGCAGCCGTCACATCCAGAAAGTATTAAAAACCGTTAAAATATTACCTTTACGCGCAGGTGCGAAAGGTGGCTAAAGGCAGGAAGTAGATGCACTGAACTTACCTCTTCTCCGTCATCCTACCTAAGCGAATTCAAAAGGGAAGAGGGGGGAGGGGTGACGAGCAGGAGGGCGTGGTAGCTGGAAGCTGCAATACGAATCCAAACTAAGGTCACAGCTCGCTTGAAAGTGCCGCAAATGAAGGCTGAGGTCACAGTCAAATTTCAAAAAACAAGGGTCGCCAGGCCCACCTACGATAAACAATAAGCCATGGCTGTGAATAGGCGTAAAAATTGCAAAAGGAAACTGAAGTAATTGCCAACACCTCCAGCTGACTGTAAATGTGAAGCAACCAAATTCGACCCTATGGACTACCACCGCAATCCACTTGGCGAACACCGACCACCTTCCGATTATCGGCTAGCAGTCAAATTCTCCTCATTACGAATACCACTGGAAGATCCATTTTACTTCCCTATTAGAATGGAACAAATTCTAGTTCTAATTCCCTTTGAAAAGCTGCGCGATTTCGTATTAGAAGGAGGTTTAAGAATAACGATAGTTTCTTATAACCTCAATAGAAGTACCGAACAAAAAATCGAGACAACCAGAAATGAAAATGAACCAGAAAAAAGACGATGTGAAAAAAAATCAACAACAAAAACGTAAAAAACTTTTAAAAAAAAGATGAACGGATGGGAAATCGGGGAAAGAACTCACCAGGCTTGCCAGCTTAAGTTTGAGTATTTCGAGAAAATACTTCTTCTTGAACAAAGCGTTCACATAGAAATAAGCGAAGTAGATGTGCTTGAGTGCAAGTTCATGCTTTTGTGAATAGGCTATTAAGCGCGTATAATCACCAACTGTCGCCAATACCTGGAATGGCAATTGCCAACATTATAATGGAAAGTCGGTTTTAGTAGCAAAATAGAAATCATACAAAAACTTTACTATAGAGGTTAGATGCAACCTGAAAACCGTTCATCCAATCTGGGATGATGCAGAAACTTTAATATCCAGTTTAAAGGTAACGCAGAACTTTCTTTTCTGCTTGAAACGTCGAATTTAAACCTTATTTTCGGGCTAAAAAATAAAATCTGCCACTGCGACCGACTTCGCCTATTTTAGCGTTCGCTGCTTCACGAACGAAATGCTAGTTATTCACGCTACGGAATAATTAGACGGTTGCGGGAGTTGAGAATACATAAAAGGCAACTTTATATCGACAACAGAGGTGCGCTCCTCTATCAGCTTTCCCATATATCCGTTCCGAACAGAATTTCAGTTCCGCGATTATGTGAAATGGGAAACGTTAAATGATCGGAAATTCATGGAGTTTTCTGTGCTGCCAATTGTAAGATAACGGTAACTCAAATAAACGCCGTCGCCAAAAGTCGCGATAAAAAAATACCACTTTTGAAGCAAATTTGGTCTGAGTGAGCGCTTTATTGCAAAATAATGCACTAAAATTCGTACTTTTCTTCAGACCACCTTAGAACATTCTGCGGTGTGCCGAAATTCCTGTTTCGCCTTCCCTTACAAATACATCAAATAAGTAATTTTGACCTAGAACACTCTGTGGAAGCATAAACAGTAATCGTACAAAACTCACATTAATAAACTCGGCCATATCAACAAGGGACAATGGTCGTCCTTTTTTGTGACTTAATGCCAGCCGTTTGTCAGCCCAAAAGAGTGCCGTTTTGAATTGACCACTGCTGAGATAACGCTTTATGAGAGTATTCAGCTGGCCGAGATCCACAACAGAAGCAATGCGCTCATCGAAACTGCTTAGTGGCGTAGTAAAATCCTCAGTAGTCGTACGCCTGAAAAATATAGGTGAAAGAAACAATATAAAATACAATTTGTTCTCGTAGTCGCAATCTATCTGCAACACAGAGGCTCTCTCGATATCAGTTATAATCACCAGAAACCAGCACTCATATCCCCTTCCCCCCCGTTGCACCATCTATGGATCGTAAAATATTGGTGGTAGTTGATAGCTGCAGCCCAATTTCGAGCACCGGTCGCAACTCGTTCGAAGAGAAAGGGGAATACTGCGCTAAGCAGGAAAGAAATGCAAACAGAATGTAGAAAGAATTTGGAGAAAAAAGAAAACCAGGTGGCAAATCAATGCAGCTGAAAGTAAAAACGGCAGCCAATACATGAAAATGGTTGACGGTAATTTCAACTGTAGTATTCGCCTTTTCCAACTTTCGAATTCCGGAAAGCCATCATTCATTTGTTAAACAATTAATACACTTCAACTGCCACCTTACATTACGTTGACAGGCTCACTTGTACAACCATGCGTGCACTTATACATTTGCATGATGGTACTGAATGACGCAACACTGAAGCTGCACAGACGAAATCTGTCTCTTTGATATAATCCAAACCGCACAACTGCCCTCACGCCCCCTTTAAATTTGTTCGCTCATCACAATCCCCACAGCACCTCCGACAAGCTAGTAAAATCCAAAAGCAATAAGAAAAGCAAAGCATATTTATTTCTAGAAACGTCGGCCATGAAATGGACGAAAATCAGATTTTCTGCATAGCGCTTATGCGACCTGTCCGTTCATGCGGCACAAAAGTAAAATATAATGAAAGAAGAGAATCGGTCGCAGTTATCACCAGAGGTCAGGTTTGCTTTAATGCTCTCTGTAATTTGAATAAAAGGTTGAATGCCCGTGGCTCGGACCCAGAGGAATGGAGAGTTAAGGAGATGAGAAAGACGGGTATTACATCACTGCGAACCGTTGAACTTAGGGCTCATGAAAGCACCCGTTGCTTCATCGCCCCTGACTTGTTTTGCCACTTCCAAGGTTCACCTACCGACAGGAAAATGTAGTACGGTGACCTAGTTGTGCTTTAAAGTATACCGACCAGATTCAATGGTAGCAACCTCCGCGGTCAGAGAATTAACAGCGTCGAAAGAAAAAGAAAAGATGGGGACAAGTAGCGGAGGCGATGTAAAGAGAATGCCAAATAATGTACAGACAAATGGCCATAAATTGCAAAGCGCGTGAAAAGTTGACATACATGGGGCTAAGTGAAGTGCTCGGCAAAGACGGCAACGGCTGTTTGATTAGATGCTTCGATACATCGATAACATTCGACGTACGTTTGCTTGGGGTTCGGCCAACCATCGAGATGCCCACTAAGCCCGTCTCTGAATAAACGTGAACGTTTCGTTGTATACTGAAATTGACTCTTCTACAAAGTAGTACTCAACTTAAACGGTGCTTTGTGACGCTGTAAATTAAGTTGGGAAGAAGGGAGCAATAGTTGCTAACTCGATAATAAATACAGAAATAAGGGGCGATCACTGGATCTAACCACAAATCGGAACTTTTGAAATCTAATTTTGGTGAAGAGTTATCTAGATACATTTCTGGAAGCACTGAACGCATCTGCTGAATTTATTTTTTGATTACTCCACCTCCTGAACCCGTATCCTCTCCATTACACTCACAAAACCTCACCGGGCTGGAGGTCAATGGTTTTGGCAAGGGCAGCATCCAAAAAAATTGCAATTCGTTTTCAGTACGACCGACAGTCCCCTTCAGCAACTTCTCACCATATCAAAGCGCAAAATCCGGGTAGCTGGGTGAGCGTAATCAAGTACTTGACTCAAAGCAAAGGCATGTGCATGAGCCTAGACGCGGACGCTTGAATAGTTTCACTTGTATCCCTCTAAAGTAATGACATTACTGACGCAAGCCAGAGTCCAATTTAGATTATTCAAATGGTTTCACATGACTGTGGAATGAATGATATTAATGAAGCAATCTCAACTGCACTCGCCCACAGCGCCAGATGTGCAAAAGCGTCCTTCGCAGATGCATCAGCAAGTATTTGTTGGCTTCCATTGGCTAAAACAGCCAAAATTTGCTTTTGTTTCTGCGAGCTGAAACTTGCTGAAAAAAAGTGGAACCTGATTCCGCTGGCACGTTTGGACCCCTTCTCGGAAATTATCAATGGATGGTCTTGGTCTAGCGTATGAACCGATGCACTCGCTGCGCGAACTTCCCAAAGGTGTCACGTTTACCTAGAAAACAGTTACACAATTATTTCATGGACCAAAGTGTTTAAAACCAGTTACTCTATGACGCTACGTTAAATGAGATGCACAAAACGGCTATCTGGGTTTACTTCTGCGGCCCAAGTGTCACTTCAGCTTTCCTAGATAAGAACCTTTGACGATTGATGTTGCAGATTATGCTGAATAAACTATCTCACTAATTTACCAAAGACTATTTATTACAGTTTGCCACCAACGGCAAATTACAATTGTGGTGATAAAGTACAGTGGATTTTAATACTGGAAGAAAATACTTCATCAGCTCTAATCGAAAAATATGGAAAATTTTAAAGAAACGTATGGGAATTAAAACAGCAATTCTTAATATCCAACAAAAACCGAACATGCGGTAAACTTTATCACAGCTGAGCACCCCCTGCCATCGTGATCGCTGAAGCGATGCACAATTAGCGCAATGTTCGCATAACTGGAGTAGCCGTTTGGAGCGAAGCGCAACGGACCAATTTTTTAGTGAAACGTTCTCTAGTGATCGAACTTTACAGCGTACTCGATTTCGATAAAATCATTTATGATTTTCATAAAACTCTGTAATATTTTTTGTTTAGTCAGCCGCGTTCGACCATAACGATCGGCAGAAGTAAGCAGATTGATTTGCAATTAAAACAGCTCGCATTTAATGTTTCGCGTTATGCGAACGCGATGCGAACGAGCATACGCTGCATCACTTATCGTTGCACTTGTATCGCATACGAGTGTGATTGGTTTGCGTTTAAAACAACGTTAGAAAGTAATGCAGCGAACTGTACTGCACCGGTGTGGAAAATAGTAGGCGAAATTTTGAACGATCTATCGTTAATTGCATTGATTTCCTCAAATCAACTCTTCTTCTGGTATAGATATCTCCACAACCCATTTTCCCGTTCCTTTATACCAACTGGCCGACAGCAAGCTGCGAACGGACTCGAGCAACGTAAGGTGAAATTTGTGAAAAGTGATGTTTGCTTCTGTTGTAAAAAGGTGACACACTCCGTAGGCTTCAAGTCAATCGTCGTTGAATGTACGGTAGGCAGGAGAAGAGAGAAGGGCTTCTAGTTTGAAACATCCATCTTACTGGAGACTCAACAAGTATGAGCGGAAAGTGAAAATCACTGACGAAAGCGCATTTTTCCCCATTTTTTTGCTCGCCATACAAAGTTTCATTTCGCTTCATTCATCTTAGATTAGAAAATTTCCGCTGACTTTGCTGTTGTGAAAAATTCAAGGCGAACAACCTTTCCATAAACGCTGTTCCCCCCTTCCTCTCCCCC
>JPKZ01001301.1:107771-145236 GCA_000803305.1 Toxocara canis
AAGGTAGCGCTGTTTTAACGATGAGCGTTGAGAGATGTTGTGAAATTGCAAGAACGCATTACATGGTCTTTCTGTTTAAAGTCGACGCGAAAATCGTTACTGTGAGCGAATTGCAAAAGTTCTTACACTTCAAAGCCCTGCTTTGCAGCAAACATCCACTCAAATATGTTCACTATTGGTGCAAAGGTGAATTGATGAAATTGCGTTTTGTCAGTTGACCTCGAAACGAATTGTTGATGATCGATGTCCCTAATCGATGACCGCTCTGAGGAAGTGAGAAATACATTCGCATAATTACGAAACGTTGCTTACTTTATACTGCTACGAGTACATTAAAGAATTACGAGTAACACCTTTAATTGTTTGTCTTTTATAATAGATGATAAGGTAAACTCGTCGTAGACTATTTCTATTAGTGGTTTATAAACCAAACTCCAAGCTCAGTTTACCACGAGTTTATCGCATATTGTCTACTGGGTCCACATGCGCAGACATAGTTAACAACGGCGACATCAATATATAGCGGTGACGAGGAATGGGATGGGATGAAAACGAAAGGCAATGAGCTCGACATTTGTCAGCAACATATTAGACAAAACAAAAGACGAGAAAGATGGATGTTGAGACCGTTGCTCGAGTGATTTTCGTGTTGCAAAAAAAAAAGATCACAGCTGCACTGTGCACTCAATCACTTCATCTTTTTCCGCCTACAGCTGATAAATGATAGAGGGTTCGTAAGGGCATTACTGTTGTGTTGTACTATTATGTGTTTGAAAATTTTGAATAAATAAAGTGAAAGAATATGAAGTAAGCAACGTTTCCGTAAGTTTAAAGAGGTGCTTTTCTGGAACACCGACCTAAAATATTTGGAAACACTGATCTTAAATTCAGACGTCTAAAATTCTGACTGCATGAGTTGGGTAAGGCCACTAATTTGTAAGGCTTGTGAAAACATTCGCAGTAAAAAACGACGAGAAATGAAAAGCGCACAAACAACTGTAAGAAGCATTTTGGAGGGTGGAGGGGGGAGGGGGCGGGGAAGGTTTTGGGATGCGGCAACATGTTTAGTCATAACCGTTTGAAGGTCATGGCATGCAGCAACACGTTTAGCCAAAGGATATGTTGTGTAGGATTGTGCAGATGGTGAGGCCATGCTTATGCTCGCTGACTCGTTCATGCAAAAAACGGCCGGTTTCAACGTTGTAAGTGGAACTGTCTGCGCAACACAGAGTAGAATAAGCCACGTCTTCCAAGCAGCAGTCACTCGGCTTATTTTAGGGGCATATGACACATTTCGACGTATCATAACACAGACGATCTTATATTCTATTACGAACAAGTATTTGACGGTGTAAGGGAGGGGGGGTTACGAATAATTTAAGAGGGAGATTGTATTTGCTGAGGATGGAGACAAATTCATCTGTAAAACTATTGCTTATGAAGGGTATGGATAAAGATGCCCGGGCCTCCTTTTCAAGCTTAACTCGACATGCGCGATAAGAGAGGGGGTCGGTGAGAGCTTGTTGAAGAGTGCAGCCGAAGGGGTCGTGGGACTGATGGCCGTTTTTAGAGAGAATACGTGTGTGTGAGTCTTAGACATGGCCTCACCACCTGCACGATCCTACACCACATATCCTACGGCTAAACACGTTGTCAAATGCCACAACCTTCAAACGGTTAACATTGCCGTCAAAACCCTTGCTCGAAGCAAAGGCACACTTATTCGAAAAATCAAAGGGGCCACCCTCATACACTCATGTAAACCAGCGATCAATGGTTGCGTTGAACTATTGTCCCTAACCATCCTCTTCCTGCACGACCTATAACGACCCTTCCCCCCTTTCTTCGTTCTTCACAATCTCTCCTCTTAATATACCGCTCAATCACTACTATACTTATGGTCTCCCCCTTTTTTCCACTCATAGAAGAGCTACTGTTGTTTACAATCTTTTTGGCGAAAGACTATTGTTTTTCCAGCTTGCTATGCTATGATTATGGCTGAAGGAGCCGAAACGTCAACTTAAACTCATTATACCGTCTCCCTTCGACGCATTATACAAGGTCTCAACTACAGTCCACCTTATACGAATATTTATCGAATATGCGTATGCGAAACAACAGTGTTCTTAAATATACACGTTTTAAAGTGATCTCGACGAATCTGTCGCACCTATCTGCTCGGGCAGTCTTGTATTTTCCTCTTTGCAACACTCACATTCATTCTTTCATCTAGCTCTGGAGCGTTCTTTCAGAATTTCAACTGTCACCCATTTCCACGTCCTCTTTCAACGTTAACAAATTATCATTTCAATTGTTTTTCATAGTTCGCATACGCTCGCTACGCCATCATGACGTTCGCGAAACCTTCCAATTTGTTTCCATTCTCGAGCGAATTTTCTCAGCTTCCTTGTAATATGCGTCCTTTTAACTGGCACTTTGGAAAAAGTGATCTAATTTGTCTCTTATTTGATCGTTTTCTTCCTCAAATTTTTCGTTGCAAAAGTGCCTTTAAAGTATGAGATGGATGACCCGCATTCGAGATGGACATGCAATTTTTTTTGTTCAAACTTCTTCATTCATTCGATGGACACTCGTCGACGTGTTTGCTTATTTATGGTTGTGCTCATTCTTTCTAAACAACGAATAAAATGTATTCGATTCATGTTATTAATTAATTTCTTGCCTCAACGTCCCTCCAAATCAGTCATTTCGAGACAGACATATTGTCATTGTCGTAAGCGGGAAATTCCAGGAAAGGCTTGAAATTCGAATGTTCGAATTCTGATGACACATTAAAGCTCTTTTTAAAAAAATCTCTATTTTAATAACTAAATTAATTTTCGAGAAGCATGTTTTCGGTTTTCTTCCGGAGAACTTTCCTCTTCATGGAAAAATCTTTTAAAATATAAATTATCGTTTTCTGTCTCAGAAAATTTACGTTTCTACACCGAATTTTTACTGTTTCAAATCATTTCTTTTGTTATAAAAGTTCTTGTTATCGCAAACCATAGTTTTGTTATAGACAATCCCATATTCATTGGTTTTAGATATTATCAGTTTTCGAATCAGTGGCTTCAGCATTCACGACAGCAGTTTTCTTAGCGAGTATGCTCTCCTGTTTTAAGGGAACTGCCATCAGCCGACGATCCTTCAGCCTTACTTCATATCGTGAAATACTTGTCTCAGCAAACATTTAGAAGCGCTTTTCTGTAAATTTAGTTTAGCTGACCAAATTTTGCGCTCGTAGGCGCACCGCAGCTAACAATATACGCAAATAAACCAGAACTGCTGGCAAATATCAGTGACCAAACGAGGCAAAGACTGTTGTTGTTAGTAGGTTAGCGGTAATCTGGCTAGGTATACGGCTGGAGACGTTTGAGTGAATTCGATGATCCTCTCAAAACGTCATGAGGGCTTAGATTCGATGATGCCAAGACTGATTTTATCAGACGACGTTGTGTGTTTATAATGGTGAGTTTCTTTTTGCCAACTTTCGAATGCTGTAATGTGATTTTAGACAACTTTCTGTTATTTTCTCTCTTAGACTCGTATCATGATAACTCCATGAGCAAAAAAGCAAAACGAGATGACGCAGAGTCCATTTAGCAGCTCGAGTGGACACTTAGATCTTTAACTCGCGCGTCCCGAAATTGAAATCAATCCCTTTTGGAGCATCAGTTCTCCAAAAAAACAAGAGCCAACTCTTTAGCGGCTTGCACATTATTGCACATGAGCGACGTTTTGCCGTGTTAAACATGTTTATAGCACATTAACACGGCAAACAACGTGCCTTAACCACAGTATTTCAGCTAGTGTTTTTTGTGATAAATATCTCTCACATTTTTCTTGCTGATCATAGTTTGCTTTAGAGTTTGCATTTTGGCAAACTCATATTTGCAAAGCACATTATGACCACATATTGTCTCTACGTACAATCGTATTCTTGCGCCATGTGTCTGTCTATCTGCCGGGTAGTTTCAGTCCAGACACTATTGCTAGAGTCACCAAATTTGGTAGTTATAATCTATGTCCTAGGCTCAGCTCCAACACTTAATTTTACATAATCTCATCGTGTACGCGAACAATTGCACCTTCTTAATGATCGTACATCCCTTTTCCTACCAACCAGATTGCACATTCGTTCAGTAGATCCTCAGAACAGCGATTGTTCCTCAGAATAATTGCACGGACGGTTTGGTCGAATGCAGTCTGCATTTTTGTCATTTGCGAGCGGTCTATGAAAGGGGATGGTGTGATGAGTGGGTAGTTGGCCAAACAGAGCATCGTTCCAGTCCCTGGCACGATTCTTCACCTTGGTCTTGTACAAGAAAGCGAATTATGCAAATACGGGTATATTAATCTATATTAACGTTTGAAATCGGATGGGTATCGACCGACGGTTATTCGAAAGATTGGTGTATTTCAATTTTTAGAAAACTTTTTGATGACATCGGCCAGCACTAATGCATATCTAGAAGAATCGAAGACAAATACTCCGTGAATGCCCATTTTCACAGAGCCCAGCAAGTGCCAATCGTAACAACTGTATTAGGCAGTCTTTTGAAAATGTCCAAGGAAGGAACCAGGCTAGCGGCCACCCTGCATGAAATGGGCCAAGCAAATGAGAACCCGATATGGTAATGAGAGCTTGTGAGAATTTTTTTCAAAAATTTCAGCGCACAGAAACAGGAAAAGAAAAGTTTGTATTCATGCAGGTGAAGGAGCCGCTACTGCTCTTTGCTTCTTCTCAACAACCCCCTTACCGTTACAACAATCCTCTTTATTACCTCCCACATGGCATTTATGGTCAACAACTAAAATTCATATTTGAGCAAACTGCATGAAGTGCGTATTGGAAATTATTTTTTATTGTACGCAACTTTGTGCAACGAAACTGTGTAAACAAAGCGATGATGAATGATTGATGTCATTTTGAGTGGAGAGAAGCTAAAAGATGCGTTTTCGGCGATAAATCATTTGTGATGTGCAGTCGATCCTCAGAATGAAAAAAGAAGGAAAAAACAGAGGATTGAGAACGGTGTTTAAAAAAACAACTTCCAACCATGCACCTCTAAGCCGTGATTCTCTCATGTACTCTTTAAGTCAAGTACTCATAAGCACTTCGGTCTTCAGCATTTTACCTCTTGAACTTGTAGCATCTACCGATAAGGTTGATTTTCGTACATTAGAGATCCGCCAATGAGTGTTTGCCGCTTGAAAAATTTTTTCGTTCAACTGAAGTAGCATTTTTATGCAATATTAAGGCATAAGCTGTAGAAATGGCCTTGTATTCGCATCTAATTTCGCGTTTTATAGAGTAAGAGCATTGGAAAGAGAGAGAGAGAGGCCAAGAGAGACGACTTATAAGAAAAGGAGAAAGGAAAGAGGTAATGATGGAATAAAGAACTTGGTTGCGTTATCCGGTCTAGTGTTTCGCATAAGTATATAAGCATGCATTGTGTGACAAATGTTTTTGCAATTCGCATTGCACAGTTTCTCAATTTCACTTCGCCATTACTATGAATCATTCACATGAAATCAGTGCACTAAACGCCTCGTAGTGTCTTTGCCCTTAATTTCTTCCATTTGTGATTTGTCACTTGTGCAAAACTGAAAAAAAAGTGATTTTTTTTTCTCACACACTCAAATGCCCTTGAGTTACTTTTGCATTCAATGATTTTTCTATCTTTTCAATCGGTTTTCGATACTCATCCTCCTCCGATCACTTTGAGGAACTGATCTATTCCTATTGCTGTTTTTCGAGTCGGGACAACTCTTCTACCTATTGAATGCTATTTTATAATTGTAACTCATGAATGCAACAGCTTTAAGTCACATGCGAAACCTCTGCTTGTGAAGCGTGAGCATATTATACATGGAGTGCGTGTCTTTTATGAGAACTTGAAAATTTAGATGATGTTAGAAAATTTTATGATTTTTTTAAAATTCTAATTATTACTGCCGAGCGCTTTCACATGTACACTTTATCTTTGCTCCACTTTGTGCCATGGTTTTTCTGCCTGAAGAAGTGCAGGTGAGCATCGCTTATGCACATAGATGAGGAGAAGTGAGGTTGGGTACCGTTCCCTTTGACTCTCTTGGGCAGCCTGAACAAATGACTATCTTTCCCGACAATGCAGGCAATTTCCTACGATGGCTTCTTTGGAAATGGCTCATCGTCTACATTCAACTTGAGCTGTTCATTGACACTTTAAGAAGTACTTCAAATTCGATAAGCCAAAAGTTGTTTTCAAAGGTTCCCAGTGCTCGTGAAAGAAGCTATTCGCGCACATTTTCCTCTGTTCACATCCACTGCCTTTCGAGATTTTTTTAAAAACAACGGTTAAACTTTCATTTTAAAATGTATTTTTAAACGCGAGCACTACTTATAAACTCTCATAATTGCGCGAGTATGACACATGTTACGCTGACAACTTAGTATTGTTCTAGCAATGATTTTTGCACGTGTGTTTGGGCTTATGGCATGCACCTTCCGCTTACCATTAGCCACCACCTTTACTAGGCTCGAATAAAAATTTCTTAGTAAACGTTTGTATCAGAAGTGCTGATTTGTTAGATTGCATCATTAGCAAACTACAAACTACACATAGGCTTTAGAGAATTTTTTCATACTCAGGCATGCACTAGTTCGAAGTTGTAATGAACTAAAAAAACCTGTAAACATTGGTGAGTCACCGAAGCAGTCCATGGATAATTGCTGCGCGTTCAGTCTCTTCCTGTTGTTCCAGTCAGCTAACTACATAAGTGAAGAGCGAATTCATCTTTATTTTATGATACGCGCTTGAACTAACTTTCAAGAGGAAGCCCTACGAAGAGCAATAAAAATACATCTATTAATAGAACAATAACAATCATATTGCGCTACTGCAGTGAGTCCGACGATTTGATAAGTTGTTGAGAAAAACATCGCAGAAAGCTGTGCACATTCATCGCATTATATATCTTCGTATCGAAGGGATGCTGTCCTAGAATTTCTTGAAATTGTGGTGTGAATTGTTTACAAATAGCGGCGATCTGATATGGGACTAGAAGGGATGCTAAAAGGATCTATTGCCAACGAGTATATCAGTAGCCATTACACTGCAAGTACTTCAATGCGCTTTGCGTTATTTTTCGTTGACTTATTGGGCATACATTCGGTATCAATGGTGTGAGCGCAACTGCCACCCTCATTTGGTGAGAGTTGGAAGATGGTGACGTCTTTCACAAATTTTGGGACTTTTTTGGGATTAACTAACGACCAGCAGCAGAAACGGACTGAAATTTTTGTGAAGATTTTAGGAAAAAAACGTGGAAATTTTAAACGCGAAATGTGAAAATGCGAAAAAAAACCTGCCCTTGGTACTTGTTGATCATAATGGAAGCCCTTTTCGTAAGCATTCCCATAAGTTATGGTTTTTTCTTCTGCCAAAAACCATGACGCAGAAATTTTGGGCTGAAAATAGTGACCTGCAGAAATTTCCGAAAATTCGAGGAAGTAGATGCCAATGTATGGTATCAGTCGTCTTCTATTAAACTCTTCCTGTAAGCCCCCCTCATTTCTTTTTTAATTTTGCTGTTGTCTTGTAAAGTAATCGACCATTCGATGAAAAACTGTAAGAGCAGGAAGTGCTGTTTTTTTTTTCTGCCAAACATCACATTCTTTTTCCTTCTAATTGGAAAAGACAGAAAACAGAGGTAATAATTGCGGGTAAATAATTCAGCTTGGATAAGGGCAATTCATATTGAGCAGTGACCACAGGACGAGTATTGGCCATTCGAATTTGTGTCAAGTTCTTTTTTTTTTCCTTTTTTCAAACATCAATTCAGAGAAAGTGCACAACAAGGAGAATTGAGCTGCACGTACACAAACGCTCATCAAAGTTTTGCAGTGATCTCAGAGGACATCCTCCTTTGTACGCCTCTTCCACTTCGTCTTTCTATAGGTCTTTTTTTGCATGAAGAGGTTTTTTAAGGCATTATTAGATGTAAGTCAGATGAATAGCACCGCACCTCTTGCACTGTCGAGGTCAGAGATTTTCGCAGCGATTGTGATTCTGAAAAGGCGAAAAATCAGATATTAACGTCGATCGCACAACGTTTTTGTAGGTCACTTACGAATTGAAACATCTTTCGAAATCGTAAGAGTTTATGCTTTCTGCATCGGTTAAATCGATTCAGCTTTTTGAGCTGCCAAAAAAAAAATACGTGAACCTTTATATGTTTACGATTGAGCAGCTACGCTAATGATCCTTTAAATGTTTACGAGCTTCTCTTTCTCAAATCATTAAACGATTTATCTGACTGGCCATTAATTTGATTTTATAACATGAGGAGCTATCAAATGGAATGAGCGCATTACGTTTGAAGTGTGATAATTGGAAGTGAAAATTTGTTTGCTCGTTGCAAGTACTGAATTTCACTGTAACAGTTTTACTTGTTCATTATTTAAGACTGGCACATTCACATGAACCGACGATCGTCATGGCAATTTTTTTTTTTTTTGCATTTCATATAAAAACGTCTATGACACCAATTGTTATTTCTGTGATACGTGAATAGCAATTCACAGTGAGCAGTGAGTGACCACTGTCAGTCTTTATCAATGGTCCTTTTTACTGTATGTTCAGGACGATAAAACATTGCACGATTGTTTCAAAGAAGCTAACGTTAGCACATGCATGTCGCTCATTTGCTGCTCCGATATTCGATATGCAGCCACTGAAAGGTTACTTGTCGTATATATGAAAATATTTTATCGTGGGTATAACAAAGGTATGCCTTTGTTTAAATCGCTAACTTTACTCGCTATTAATCTATAGAATTTGGACTGGGAAAAATAAGGTCCAGATGAAATGGCACAGGTAAGTTTTTATCGAGAAAGCAAAATTTATAAGCGATTCCCACTTCGGATTTAACTATGTCACCTTCTCTCATTACAGAATCACTTACTATGGAAGTCATGATCTGTTCCTAACGATATGGCGTAATGTATCCTTTGTAGACGAATAAAATAAATCGGAAATCGTAAAGTGAAAGTCACAAAGTCATTCTATCAGAGACATGGCCAATACTGGTGTGTGAAGGGCATAAATGAAAGACGCTGGTGGGACTAATTATGAAGTATATGCTGCGATCTTTAGAGGTAATATACGTTCGTGGAAACAGACTGTACTATTGCATTTGTTTGTTGAATTGCGCCTACGTTCGCCATAAAATCACAGTTCTATACATTTGACTACGTAAGACTTTTGCTCGAAATAAGCCAATGTAATTTGCTTATTCATTTCCTTTAGCCTTAAGTGCTGAAGCGCTTCACTCATGCGCTTGGTGGCGCTCAGGAATTTGCTGGTAACCCTACAAACATGACCGACAGAGAGTTTCTGTTCAGAGCAAAAGGTGACTCTGGGTCAAAGACGTTTGTTTTCGCCAGTGACGGATGGAGAAGATGAACGATAACCTTGGCGTGGAAATAAGTACCAGTTTTGAACTTGCAATGCTCCAAAGTTGCTCCAAAGGGCTTTAGGGCTGCAAATGGCATTTTGCGAGCACTTCGACACGGATGTCTTGAGCACAGCCATAAAGCTTTACTTTCAGCGTGTGTGAGATTATTGCACGCAAGTATGGGTCTCTTATCTTGGTACAAACATGAGGAAACATGAAGTTTAAGAATGTTTCACTCGTATGGTGCGCCGTAAATTGTTCCTCGAAATCTTCTCAGCCGATTTCCGACTCGATTGAAAGTTTTAGGTCTTAAAGCCTTAAGATACTGCAAGGCGACGTTTGGTTCGATTTAAAAAAAGGCTTAAGAAAACAAGCGAGCTGTGTTATAAAGTGGTAAAACGGTTTCCGGCTATACCTTCAAAATTCACTCAGGAACGAGGGCGTCGATCCCACAGCTTACAACTGAAGCGTAAAACATGCTTCACAAACAGCGTTTTTATGACTTCTAGTTTAGAGCTATCTGTATTTTGAAAAACCTTGCTCAAATTAATGTTGATGCGCAAAACGGTTCGATATTTGAGAGTCGTCTTAATTCGTTCCACTATAGAATTCTCTGCGCTTTAGTCTACTAAGCATCATTTGCACTCCCTCCTTTTCTTACCTTGTAGATCAAACGCATTTCTTTTTTTTTTGTCTTTACGACTATACAGTGTTCCACTCTCAGATAGCTTCCATCTTTGTATCTAAACGACTGCAGTTGATTTCAGTTTCTTTGCTTGCTATTCCTTTGTTTCCCTGCCCTTTTCTTTCCTTATTTAAGCGTTCATAGTATATGTGTACATATGTTTGTATATACACATTCATGTGGATGTGATGTTGGTATATACGCTCACTGCCAAGTGCAGTTTTCTTTATTCATGTGAGTGAACACTATTCAATTCAATTCAGTCCAGTTCGAAGAAGGAAAGGATGGCATGTCCCTGCGTGTGCCACACCTCGAGAGGTGCTGAAAGAGGTTTTTGTTTTCAGAAATTCCCCATAAGTTTGAAGAAACCGGAAAAGTGGAAGTTTCAGCGCCTATTATTGTTATTTTAAAATTCGCTTGAGGATTTTGTGCTCTAATCGTATTTTCTTATGCGCCACTGGTCCCCATGACGAAGTTGATAGCTTCGTCAATTTTTTTTCATGGTGCCGAGTGTTCAAAGGTGTGGATTTCAGGAGGCGAAGGTGTTCAAAGGAGGGTGGCGGGGTGGAAGGGGAAGAGGGAATGAATGACTCAATTTCTGAGGAGACCAAATAAAGGGAGGTTTTTTTTCTTGAAAGGGCACGCACGAAATGCGAGACAAACCTGGGGGGACTTAATCCAAAAGTGCGGTAAGGGAGAAAGAGGCGGGGGGGGGGGGCTAAGCGAACCCTACCTGCACGACAGGGAGAGGGTTGTGTGAGAGAGAGAACTGGATTTGAGCGAAGAGGCGCTGTTGAGGAGATAGATAACTGAAAAGGGGGGGGGGGGGAGTACGATAGGTCGATCACTCGGAGTTTAGAAGACCTGTTGCATTTCCACAAATTGCTGTATATATATATTCGCATTCTCAGTCAACTTTCCTAAACTCATCTAAAGAACCCTCGACTTTTTTCTGCCTACTACAACTGACAACCGTAAAGGCACGCTCATCATGTTTTCTGGTAAGCCAGTGTGTTTCTGTTTAGGGATGAAACATTTGTACTTCCTACTTCGAGAATCTAACTATTTCCAAGTCCATTTACGCCACAATGAAACCTTTGCGTTAGTCAGCTAAATATTGTACTCAGTTTGTTGACAACATGATCGATTTTTTTTTTGTACCTTATATATATGAAGTGTGTGATCCCGTTGGCGTCAATGCTTTCGTTCTCACTTGATGACTTTCTGTTTTTGTGAGTGATTTTCACAATCACTATTTCACTTTTCGGAATTGTCAACATTGATGGATTGCTGATCAATTTTTTTTCACTTCGCTTCGACGTGAAAGCGATCATCAACACGGCCAACTTTGAGTGGAAAATCTGGTTTCCATGCTTTATTTACGATTTCACAGCATTCGCATTGTGAGAATCCGTTTCGCAATATTTCCAATCGCTCTACTATTTAAATATTGCATTAGTGGCTCGAAGGTAATATTTGTCTGTGGAAGTGATGAGTGAAAGATTGGCACTGAAATGCAGTTGCCTAGGCGATTTGAATATTTGACGTTACTTTCAAAAATATCAGGTATGATGCTTTTCGAATCGTTTTTAGTCGACTCGAAACATTTCAGATACGGAAAGACTCCCTTGAAGTATGCTAGAGAAAATCACATTGATTACGTGAAATACAATTATAGTCGTTATGACAATATCGACCTTCTATATTTTATGGAGAATGTTACATTCGTTTCTTACCTTTTTTTTTTGCTTTCGCAGATTTTCATCCGAGTTCAGCTAGCGGATATTGATTCAGGATACTTGTTATAGAAAGTTTAATCGAATCACATCTGCGTCGTTCTTGAGCTCAAGCTTTTCTTCATCTTGTTTGGAGTATTAGTTTTGTTGTTTTCGTTCGTATATTTTATTTTAATAACATAGTGGTGTCGCTTCGTTTAGAGCAATATGTTTGAGTGAAGTGAATTCTTGCAGCAAATTCCGCTCACATCTAGATATTCACCTCATCTCATTGTTTCATATGTTCAACAAATAAAAACGAGCGCAGAAACGAGCACAGGAAAATACAACAATTGTACTGACTTATTACAATCGAATCTTTTGGCTTAATTCGATAAGTAGATAATAACTGAATTTAATGGGGTTTGCCCTGAGACGAAAAATAAAATGCATCAAAAAAAGGCGATGCGAGAAGGAAGCTAAACTAACAAGTCCTGGACTTGTTAGTTTTACTGCTTAAATCCTGCATTTAAATAGAGCTAATTAAGGGCCGTTGGATTAAGCCATGCAGTAAACGGCCGATTTAAGGAGAAATTTTTGTATTTGAAGTGTTTCGAGCTGATTGGAGCTAATTTAATGCAGAGAACGTCGAAAGGAACACGTGAAGAGGGAATCGCAAGGGAGGAGCCCATCTACGTTTTTGTGTGAGAACTACACCTACATCAGAGTCATATCGAAATTTCCATTTGCCGTATGTCTGCAGCAAGCATGGTTCCCACATTAAAAAGTATATTAACGCATTCCGTACGATTCTTCTTTCGCATGCGTTTTCCGGCGTTCGCTGCTTCGAATCGACTCTAATCACTTCCAGTTGTATCAAAGGCAAAAAATTGGACCGGTAAGGCACTGCTTTGGCGTTCCAGGTTACAGGAAAGAGGGAGTCGTACTGAAACTCTCTGACCATACGACTAAGCAGAATGTGTTAAATTAATAAAAGGTCGGACTTTTAAGAACGGTCTATAAATCTATACATTAGAGTGCTCGTACCTTAACACGAATACATAAAACATTAAGTAGGCCATAATTAATTCACTTTTAGAGGATGAAATAAACACTTTGAAAACAGTTTGCCAAAATTATTTCGGAAGCGCGACACTGTTAGATTCGCAGTTCACTTGAAATGAACAATCGCAAAAGTGCACGATTGGGGAGGTTGTTGAGCAAAACGTGAAATATATGAACAGTGATTACGATTCAGAAGCAGTGTCGTAGGATTGCGATGGCATCTCAACGAGACGTCGGTACTGCTTTCAGTTGCTTGCATATGTCATTGTGCTGCCGTCGACTGCATTCATTCTTAAAACACGTTTCATCTCATTCGTTAGCATCAGTGTACTGTCTGTCTACTTCAATGAAATAAGATTTATTCAGTGGAAAGGTAGACAGAAGGTTTAATCATCTGTCTGTTTTGTAACTACCTTTTGTATAGGGCCAGGTGCCTATATAAGTTTCAGTGTCTCGTTTCGCTATGCTTTGATACTACTGCAGGTATTATTGGCTGGGTCTTCCTACGAAGGGAGCACACTGAATCATACTCTCTTCATGCAGACATCGACGTATACATATTTCTTATTCATCATTCAACGATTTATGGACTTGCTTTCATTCAAAGTTGTTGTTGGCGAGCAGTTGATGCTGTTTTTATGTAGTTTTCATTCACGTCCTCATCAATGCACAAGCCATCTGATCGCTTGTGCATGGATGAGGACGTGAATGTGAATGCACAAGCAATCAAACGATCACAAGCCAAAAAGCTTTGGTGTGCTCCCATCGTGCACGAGGAAAATTCGAGTTTCTTCGTTTAAGTGCGCATTGGCAATTTGCAAAGTGCATTATTGCGCACTCGTGTTTATGCGTGTGTGTGTCTGCCTATTTGTCGGTATCCGCACACTTGATCATCGCTTCAGCCAGGGTTACGAAATCTTATAAATATCACTCAAGATCACCTCTTAAACCAGTTTTTAAGAGCTGAAGGCACCGAACGAGTCAGTTTTGGCTGCATCTCGGAACCGGTTCGGATGTATTTCCGACCCGTTGAGTTACAGAACAAGCGGGAACGCATGTCAGTGACTGGTGCGATGTGCGCTTTGGCGGCTGTATCCATCAGATCAGCCAGTTTCCTAAACGCTCCAGTAATATGAAATAGCACTTCTAAACCGACGCGACCGTCAATGCAGATCTTTAATCTATGGGCTTGTTTTTTAATCGGCGGACCCATTATAAAAGGTAGACGGTTTTTGGGTGCTTGTATCTTCCACAAACGCGATTAAAATTGGTTTTAGCCGGTCATCTGAAGGTGGAGATTATACCTTTGAAATTTCGTAATTGCTGCCGACGGAACACATAGACGACATATACACAGGTATGCTGTGTCTGTGCGGCATATAGGTGCGGCGCCGCCATAACTTGCTTTCACACAGAAGTTTTTCAAAGCCCATAAATGCGATTTTTCAAAGCCGATTGATGGATCTGCCAAAGCTCGTTGTGTCAGTCCCGTGGCACGCATTCTCACCTATTCTTCGTTGCTTTCCGAAAAAGAAGCTTTTTAAGGTGCTGAATGTTTGTCTTGCTGATATATTGTCATCAGTTTTTTTGAATAGAAGCGGGAAGGACAATCTTATCGTGTCGACTATCATGGTATCGGTTGATATACGTCATGGGCGCAAATGTAGATGGGGCATCGTGCAGATCGATATAATCAAAAACAAGTCGCAGATGTAATATTTAAAACAAACCGATATCTTCCTCCCAACAACCATTTTTCTCAAAACGAACTGTGGAAATTTCCCTCTCAAGTTTTATTTATGCTGTTCTGAATTTTCATTTTTTTCTAACGGCGTTTCATTTTTTCACGTTTTTTCGTTTTCATTTTCACATTTTCATCAAGCTTTACTTCAAAATGTGCATTACATGAAGAGATAACATCAGTTATTGAACGTTATACCTAGAATACAATCTGTGGTTAAACAGTTTGGTGCGCAGATTCTTCGAACTGCCTTAGATGCTCAAATTTTTATTATTATCGGTTCGATAATTCGCTCCTCCTAAACTTTGGTTCTTCTCTGCTATTATACCGGAATTCGATAAACCTTCACATGTTGTGAGTTTCGGTTTCATGCGCGAATCATTCGATGTTTGATTTTATGAATGAAAATTTGTCATGGCAATTTTTACAACTTTGTGAAAGAAATTTCATTTTTTGAAAATTCCTGCAATATCGCATCAAGTTCGTTGCATAAGAAGCTTTTTTAATGTGGCAGCGTATGCTCAATGTTGATGATGGGGGACTAGCGGAAGAGATTCTTTCCTCAGTTTCATTACGAACGAATTTTCTACTTTATGGCTGAGGAAAAAAAAACGAAACATGATTGACGAAATTTTTTAAACAAAGCAGCAAATAATACTGCTAAGCACAGACCAATTGCTCTAGTTTAAATTGAGTAGCTTTTAGATGGTGATGGAGGGGGGGGGGTTGGGAGAAAAGTTTGAGGAGTGCAAATAGGAGGAAGAGAGGGGTGAATCTAGTACATTATGATGGGAACTGTTTTATGGTACTTGGCATGGGGCAATAATAAATTACGGTTGAAGTGAACAAAATATAATTTCGTTGCGCATTAAGCCAATCGTCTATTGAGACGGAAAAAGTGTAAATATTCTTAATTTCAGGAGAAATTAAGTTGTTGATATGATGAGTGTTCTCATATAAATGATTAAGAAAACACAAATAATTTTGCATGTCAAAGAGCATTGCTAATGTTCAGACGATATTATGAAAGCCATTTACACAGAACAAATGCATTTGTCGGACACCGAAACTTCTTGAAAGTGTTATTTTTGAAACATTTTTTTTTCAAACTATTCACTATCTCATCCATTAATAATTACCTCATTTTTTATTCTGGTATCTCTTCTCGGTGTCCCTCTCAACTGCTCGACAGCAATGTTCGTCGTTTTTTGCTATTATTTTTTACAAAGGAAATGGACGAGTTGAAGCGATATTTGAAATAGGAGAAGCTTTATTATAAATTAAATGCATTTGTTAGGCATCGAAATTTCTAGGACGTCCTGATGAAAAAAGCATGTCTTAAGCCCCTGATTGTTTTAAGCCCCTGACAGTACGTCCACATGTTTGTCTCTGAAGTGATTCATGATCCCCACTTCACATGAGAGTGCCGTTGAAGCAAATCGAAGCACTAAGATCATCTTCTGCGTGCGCAAATGCGGGTTTTCAATCTCTGAGTCCACTCGAGGGCGTCGTTATGCAAGAAACAGCGATTTGGAAATTGGTCTGTCGTAGTTGATTCATTTCATTCACGTCGCATGCAGCAACTCGTTTGTGGCGTATTTGTATATGTACGCAAGCTTTTTTGCGCAATTTACATTATCCGTATGGGCACAAATGTTTTCACATCGAATCGGATACCGAAGTGCCTTCTGGGGAACGAACGATGCCACATGGTGGCGGCGGATACAAGGAACATTGTTCCCAAGGCGTTTTTACGCTTCCCATGCATACCTTTTCGTCTTCTTCTCGTACTATACTTATATGATATTCTGAAGCTTGTGTCACTAGCAGCTATAGATATACGGCGTCTTTCCTTATGATTATCATGTGATCTGCAATTTCTTAATGATGGCATGAAGTGCTAAAACCTTGAAATAATCCTTTTGTCAGGAAGCGTTGGGTATGATTAATAAATTTAATTACAAATATATTGAATAAAGGTGAAAGTTGGATGAAATGCATTCATACTTTTACGATAATACGACGAGGAACATTCGTTAATTTGAAGAAGTAAATCTTTTAATAAATAGAATCGTTCATAGGAAGATGGCGTTTCACAGTAGGGCAACACTACGCCGAAACGTTACTGTCAAATCAGTTCGACATATCTCGAATTTGTAAGGCGTCAGGTGCTTATTCGTTTTGAAAGCTGGGCGCTCTGTCATGTTACTCCGATTTCGAAGCTTTTGCGCAACAATCATTGGATTTTTATTTGGACATTCCAAACGCAATGTTGCTGAATACCGTATAGTGGAGGAATTCAGAAAGAAGTATCACGCAGGACTGCAATCATCAATAAAGCAGCGAATTAAATGAAATACCAAAATATGAATCATGAAGGAAGGACGTCACTGGAAAAAACTGCAATGACTTACTGGTGAACTCATACGCTTAAATGATGAACCTGTAGATAAGGCAGCTGCAGTCGCTCAAACTTTTAACGAGCGAAAATGATAAACGTGCATGTCAAGAATGTTTGTTTTTTGGTTTGCGAATCATTTCTTGAATTGTTTTTTGAATCCCTCTTGAGTATTTAAACTCGCTACAAATGATCGGCCAGCTATCTATACTGTTGATTAACTAACAAATGCACAACTTAATACAGGTTGTTATTGTATATTGTAACCTAAAATTGCGTGCACTACACGAGGTGAATTACGCAAAAGTGGTCAGAAAGGAACAAAACTTTTCTTTATTAGGAATAAGCAGGCGCCATGAAGTTTTCCGCTTAGATCTGATAAAATGACTCAGAAAAAATGTTATGGGCAAATTTGGGCAGAGTGCATGAAGTGTTTACGTTTTATTACGGAGACATTCGCCTTGTGAATAGCGAACAGTTTTTACGAACAACCTGTTTTTATCGTCTTTGACAAGAGCACTGTAGCTGCTTGCTGTGACCCAGTTGCTCTGCAACGACTGAAACGGCTCATTCCGGACTGCCTTCCTCGTTTAGCGAAACTCTGCGAGCAAATAATTGCTGAAATTTTATTCACGGAGTCGGTAATTATACGCTCAGATTTAGTTTACACGCGTTTTTCGTCGCAGCAAAAGCGCGTTGTTGGTCTATCCTGTCCGCATACATGGGTCTGTCCGTCTGCTTGGTACTTGCAACTCTCGAACCAAGAAAGATTCCATGCTGAAACCTGACAACAATGATCCATGACACTCCGACAAACCCTAGCAAAAAATCATGAGTGAATAAGTTGCTGTGCATGTAAAATAATAATGCGGGAATGATAGTTGAAGGAATAATTCAGTGCTTAAGATAGCAGTATAAACTCCGATTCTGGGAAAGTAAGACGCGAAAATTCTGAGAAAATGAGCTCCCGCAATTCTGATCATGGTGAAGACTTTGCCCCATCATCACTGTTTTCTAGTCCGCGTCCAAAGCAACGGTTTTATCGCACATCGAGCGGAATCGTTTTTGCGTTGCGAACCATTCCTCATACAATCTTTTGTAGTGCGCAATAGGATTTTGCTATAAGATCGAGCATTTACTGCACTACTTATTTCGATGTGAATGTTACAATCTGCGAAAACAATTAGAGAAGTACATTTTTTCATAATTTTCAGTGTGTTACACGCTGCAAATGTTGTGCCATTTTGCTTAATATTGCTAGCAGTTGTTCATAGGCTTGTTCGTTTCGAATTAAACCTTTATCATTTTTTTATATTGAGCTAGCTTTTGCACATTTTCAGACATAGCTATTACAATTAAGTGAAAAGCTAACAACGGGAAGAAAGCTTGCATTCAGTTGTCTCAATTAAAAAGCGTTCATTTATTCGGAATAAAACGAGGCAAAATCAGCTTTTGCGATATGAGAAACAAAAGTTTGCAATCACGCAATGTGAATGCAAAGGCATTCCGCAATTGTGTTTGTTTTGTTATTCTTCTGCACAGACATTTGCTGTGCTAAGCGAAGTGTAAATAAAATCTTGAACCTTGGAATGCATTTAAAAAAGTGGCGGATCGCTCAGAATGTACGATGGGCGAACGCCGAAATTCTGTGGATATTGGGATATCCAGTTAAATAGGATATTAACAGATCGTGCTGATAAAGTGAAGCGATCGTCCATTTATCCCCCTTCCCCGTAGCCCATTTCCCTCTTCCAATTCTCATCCATTCGCCTTCCCCACATTCACCCCATTTGTCTTCTACTCAGTCAGATATGCAAGATGTGCATTCTGCTTAGCGTTTCCAACTGAGACGTGTTATTCCTCTCCAGTAAAAAAAGCAATTATTCACAACATGATGCAACCTCTCCTCACTGCCAAATGTTTCATAAAAATTATTTAATTCGTCATGAATGTGTTTGATACTGCAACTGTTCGCTATCTGATCTTATTGCACTTGCCTACCACCAAGGTAAGTAAGGTTGAACAAGTATTTCAGGCGGCTTCACCACTTAATAATGCTGTCGAAGCGAACGGCATGGCGAGTGTTCGGGTTGGCCCTTGCGCTAAGCCTATTAGCAATGCTCGCATCGAACAATTGTCGAGAAATGCTCAAGTTCACGACCATCCAGCCGTCACCTCATCGACGCATTTCAGCAGTCGATTCGTATATCGAAGCGATTCTTGAAGATACAAATACACGTAATTCGTCCATCGCGCGATTCATAGCTAAGAATATTCCTTCTACGACCGTTACGCACAGCAGTCGACTCCCTGCTAAGCATACGAACAGTGCGCCACATCACAAGACGCGCAACGACAACAGCACTCACGAATATGACCGGAAGGTTGGTGCTGTTCATTGCGATATCAATTTCCGTTTCAGACTCTCAATTCGTCATGATGGTTTTCAGAGATTTTAAATGTGGCTTCACTCATAAGCATCTTGTCCTCAGTTCTTCCCTCTCCCTTCTTTTCCCAGCCACCATAGCAACTACCCTCCAAAAACTTTCGCTCGTCACTATTTATCAAAGAAAATTTCAGATCCATTCGGTTTTAAATGCATTTCTGAAACAAAAGAGTTTCACCGAAAATTTTTAGCAAGGAACTGAATTTTGAGATGGCAAGATTCCAAAAATATTACACACATGGAACTGCTGGCGAATTCTGACAACGGAACAGCGAATTCTTTTTTGCTTTGAAATGGCCTTTCATCAAATTTTCTCAGAAATCGTCTTTTGTCTCTCCGCTTGCTCACGCGATTTTCCATCTTTTCCTGTTCATGAGGGCGAATTCCAAACCAGATTCAAAAAGTGCGGATGCTCCCTTCCCCTCTCCCCTCAACCGCCAAATAGCCAAGTATATATATATATATATATATACATATATATACGTATATATACAAATACATATACCCACATATAAACGTATATATATGATTAATACGTTTGATGAACCTCTGGGAGAAGGAGGAGTGCCGAGCATTCTTGAGTGTAAAAAAAACCGACGAGCACAAAAGTGTAACAGAACAGTTCGAGCATTTGATGGCTGAAGAATTACTGGTAGATAGAGGGACTTGTCATTCCACCATACTAAGCGTGACGTTCGACATCTTTTCTTTTTATTCAAAAAATAAACTAAGAATTATGTCCATGACACAACGACGTCAAATGAGCGCATGTGGACGTGTGTTCCATATGCGCCCATTCAACTTCACTGTGTCATAGACATAATTCTTAGTTTATTTTCTCAACAAGCTAAGAATTATGTCCACTAAGTGAAACTCATAGATGAAAAAGGAACAGTAGCACTTTTAGTAAGGCATCTTAGATTATGGTTGTTTAAGGTGTTCCTGATGGATGCCTATTTGGTGGACGACCAACTGATTCGTATCACAACAATACGCAAGTGTAAGTCGAAGACGCGACTAACGCTGCATCTGCGTTTCAACATAACCACATTCTCAATACCTAGCAACAGTCAACCCATTCAAAGCTGTCCTTGGTTCTTCGCCAGAAAGTATTTTTTTTAAAGCTTATTACAGCATACAACATGTTTGATTAAGAGGCGATAAAACTGAAAGAGCGTGCGGTCGAAAAATGCAAAATTAAATTGTGGCGTTAAAGTTTGAATCACAAAGAAAGAATTATTAGAGAATGGAATTTTCGATAAATTTTTGCAGTTATCGTTTCATTTCGTTTTTTTTTCAGTTTGTATTCAAATCCACTTTTTTGTTCACAATCACGTTTCTATTCATATCATTTTTTTTGAAAGAAAAAAGCCTGTTCGTTATAGATTTTCACGAGATTTATATGTGTCCGATGAGCATGTGCTTAATAAGAGACGCTCGAGTTATGCTGATTTAAGATTGCAATTGTATTGCGGTTGCAGTTGCAATTTTTCTCTATTGCCAGTGATTTCAGTAAGTGGAAATGCGTGCAAGAGAAATGGCAGGATGTGCGCTTTGGCGACTCATCCATAAAACTAGGCGGTTTCATCAATTGTTCATAAAAATTCAAGTTTTATCCCATCCAACCATTTGCACAAACTTTCCGCCGAACAGTGGTTTTCCTGAGCACGATCCGACCGATCTAGTATATCCATCTAATCCTATGAAAGTTTACGCAAATTATTTTACTCGAGTATGCTACTTACCCCAGTATCTGCAAACTTGTTTGGAAATTTGGGTATGCGAGGTGGTCCTAATGTTTATATTCCTTCTATCAAATTTCATAATTCTAGCCTCAGTGAGTCTCAGTTAACGTTACTGAACAGAGAACAAATAGAGAGACATAGGTGCATTACCATGTATTAGATAAAGCTTCACCATAATTCGCCCTGCAGATTGTAAATATGCCAAAGCGCATAGAAACATGTGAGCTTCACATTTATGAAGTTTGATATTCTTTGACGCCGACGATTTCTCATCGTTTGGTGATGCGTCCTTTGTAGTGAGGCTTTCTAGGGGTGGGTGACCTGTATATTGAAACCATACCTGCATATCCAGTGACTGCTTGAAATAATCCATTTCTGTCTTCTTTGTCTTCATCAGATCGTAGCCGGGTGGATGTTGCTTGCAAGTGAGGAAGTAGAGAAGTAAAGGATGGAAAGGTTTCTTGCTTCCCAAATAAGATTGCTCATCGCCCTCCGTACCACAAAAATGCAACGGTTGTAGGTGCGATTTTGTCGGTTACTTCACGCACGTCAATTTACCAAAAGTAATAATGCCTCCGTTGATGAGCGAAGCAATGCCGGACGCTTTTATTAGTTCCGCAGAGGACAAAAAGAGTACTCGATACCCGTTGCGTTTGCGCGATGTACGCACCAAGAAGACGAACCGTCGGCACAAACTTGCTGTGTGTCTACAGCCGATCTTTCTTCTAGCCGATTGGACAATACTCGTTCAGTTTTTCGAGGTCACCAACTCAGTTGAGAACTTCTTTCAGCCTGATTATTTACTTTCCGTTTGCGACCAGAACCTAACTCTTTCAGTCGATGAAAGTTCGGCTGACTCTATCGATTGGCGGAGCATCTACAACGGGATATAAATGATAAATACTTGTTATGAATCGCATTTGCGAACAATCGCAGACTGCTTTGCATACTGTGAAAGGGGAGAAAGCGACCGCCAAAGGCTAAAGATTACACTTCCGGAACTCCGTTGTGCTAATTTTTGATGTGAGCAGTTGGGTCGACAGGGAGGGACAAACATACAAATACGTTCGGAGCTTAGAGCATTGTTGGAGTATGCTGTTCTGCGAGGAACGCATTGAAATCAATGTTTGTGGGTGATCATAGTTGTTCGTATTTTTAAGCTATAAGTGAAAAGGCGGAAATAGCTGTGTAATTTGATTCCGGTCCGCTATGCACCAGAGCGTTAGCGATACGTTAAAATGCTGATAGCTTACGTTATAAGTTCTTTACAGTGAAGTCAATTATGTCTGAATATTCAATTTCCCGCGTGCGCAGAAGCCAACTTATAATTAGGCTTTAGAGAATTGAGCAGTTTTTTTTTCAAAACCAGTTTTTCAAATAAGGACTTGTCTTCATATTCGAAGTGCATGAGGGTCCGATATTTATGGTTTAAAATAAGCTTCAATATATAAATTTTAAGTTTTTTTTAAAGACGTGGATAGTTCAAGGAGCGACCAAATTTTATGTGTACGTGCATTCGATGGCACCCGAGGTTGACGCATTATTGAGAGTATACGAAGCAGATCACAACGTAGATGTCGAGCGCGTTCACTGGGCACCGTTGCCGGTGCGAAACGACGTATCACCTACAGACGATCCGAATTTCTACATTTATAGAACTGAGGTTAGCGCTTCCCGTTGACTTTTCATTTGAGAGAGGGCAAAGTTGGGTGAGGGGGAGAGAGAGAGAGAGGAGTGCTTTTCGGATTTCATAGCTTGGCGAAGAGGAAATACGAAAAGTATGCGACAATTGCAATTTTTGGAATAACCCTTGCCGAATTGTCGCAATTTTTGCAAAAGATTATGATACCAGAAAGCGATGTTTTTTGCTGAACAAAAAGAAAGCTTCCTTGCTATTTTTTCGCACCAACTTTTCACATCACTCATCTTATCCTAATCACTTGTTCACTTGGCGCCTTTGGATCATACTGCATTCAATACGCCTGCTTTGACGTCCGCTTACCGTCATGTGTAGTTCGATGGGTAAGGCTGGCCAGTCAAAATTTTCGCTGGAAGGTTTTTTCCAGAGCGCATTCCGTGCTAATTCATTAAATGGTAAAAAACTGAATTCCGTGCTAGTTCGCTAAAAAAAAGAATTGGCTGATTTGTTAGTGTTTAATTGCACGTTTAATTCTGTTCGCTAAAGGTTTAATGAATCATATTTTAGTGAGCCATGTCGAAGTACGGAATGCGCTCTGGAAAAAAGTTTACAGCTGTGAAAAAGTTTACTGGTAAGCCCTGCCCAGTCAAAATTTTCGCTGTGGCAAGCTTTATTAATAAGTCAACAAAAGGGCAGCGCAGACAAACTAATGGGCATGCGATGTTGCACACGATTTTTGCGCCATTGAATCAAGAAATTGTTTTCCGCTCGTAATTAATCATGAGCAGGAAAGTTATTTATCAAACGTTTTAAGATGTTTGATTAATAAAGACGAACAAGCACGTTTTGGTGCCGTCTAGGCATACTTTAATCAATCCTGGTAAAATTTAAATGCCTTAAGCCATACAGTTTCGTGTACTGAACACCATGTAAATACTGGACAATATTTAATAGTGTTATGGCAAAGGTAAGGAGTGGTCTGTGCCAAGTGCAGTCGTGCTTGCGATAAACTGCAAGTGGGCGTTGACTGCATGAGTTGAAAGTTGTAAAGTTGAAGGGGTTTGGGAGCTTGGCGAAGCTTTTATCCCCTCAAATTTTAAAGCTGAGGATGCTATCGCTGCGAAAGGTGTTGCCCAAAAACTCGCGCTTTTTCTTTTTTGTTGTTGCTTTCTGGATCATCAGCCCGGTTTTTTTGCAAGCGTGAAAGGCCTTTGGTTTGCACGCCCACCCCACTCACCCCTTCCACCCACCCCTCGCTGCCCCTTCACATCTTTAGCATGCCCATACCGCATCCTCGTCGCATTCGAACCGGACTTGTTAGGGAGTGTGAGCGATGTGACATGCATCCTCACCTTTTGATATCTGTTCTGACCAGGTGAGGTTCAAATTTTCAGTTTATTAGTACAGGGCAGCCATCGTAACTCAGACCGCTTAAAAATGAATTCTTTTCCCTAGCTTTTCATCGCATTTTGCGCATTACCGCATAAGCTAACAGCAAATACTATATGTCATTTGTAGTGTACGTTGGTTAGATTAACACTAGGAGAGAAGGAACACAAGGTAAGCAGTAAGATTTCATGGTTTTATTTGCATTTCGCTTCGCATGGCAAATGCTACGGCGAAGAGAAAACGAAATAAAAATGAGACTGTAATACTCTTGTGTATTGATGGCAGAAAAAGAATAGATCATTTAAGAGCGAGTTGGGATGTTTGGTATCATCAAAGCATTCAGTGTTCACCCTCTCATTTTAAGATCGATGCCAAAGTGATTAAGGCACTCTTTCAGGTATAATTTTGGGGCCATCATCGTTCTGTCACACATTTAAAAATTTCATAAACGAGTTGCAGGTTAATGGCTTTTTGTAAGGTTCATATGGCACAGCCATAGCAAGACATTAACGAAGCGTAAGTGCTTGAGCGCTAGAACTTTCCGATACAAAACTTTATTACTCATACGAGGTGTGTGTAAGCGAGACGAAGTAAACAGCAATAAGAAGCTGAGCATCGAATGAAAATGCCACCAGGCTGATCATCTATGCGATGGACTGTGAAGAGTTCTCGAGATGTGCAAATAAAAAATGGCCTCAGTGAAATGCGCGGATTGTGCAGTAGAGCATTTTAAACCATGTGATCTGTTTCAAAAGAATATCGCAATAAAAATGTCTACCATACGTTACCTCGGCTATATTCCGCGGAGAAAGCTGGAACGACGGTTGCTCAGTGTTCAACTTGAGCGTAATCGAGAAAAGAGAGAGGCGAGTGTTAAATCCAAATGTGATATGACGCTTTTGTAGGCGCATGCGTGATATAGTTGCTCAGCCCGCGGGTATTAAGTGTAAGATGGTTTATAAGATTAGTGTATCGGCCTGGACCATGTATTTGGAAGCGGAAGGTTGCGCATTTGAGCCCATGCCCAATAAATATGTGCATATATATATATATACATATATGTATGTATACATGTATATATTTAAGAGTGCGTACGCCATTCAAAGAACACGCATATTTTAGACGACTCGGCTCCGAGGAACCATGTAAAGATAGAATCTGTAAAGGGTGTCGAATAATTGCAGCCTGTTTTTGAGGGAGATAAGAGATAAACGATGATAAAATACTACAATAAGTATGGTTTATTATCGCTGTGTTGATCAATTAAGGTGGTCACAGCAGTAAATGATTGCGTGCTGCGTTCCCGTGGTCATGCGAAATATGTTGTTTCATCTGATCTCGACGAAATCATCGTTCCTTTCCACAATCGATCCTTGCTCGATCTTGTCCACTCACTCAAAATGGCTTCACCTAACGCTGGTGCATTCGTCTTCTTGAGTAGCTACGCCATGTTTGAGGTAAGTAATGTCTAAGTAACATTATTGGGCTTATAAACATTCATAGAATGTAGAATTAGTTCGACTAACGATATGACAGAACCATGTCTTTGTCCTCCGCAAGGTCTGCATAGCATGTCTAATAAGTATGCCTAGAGTGACACTTGGTCATTATTTATTCACGTGTGTTATTTAAATTTCAAGCCGGAATTTATGCAATGAGTATAATCCAAAATATGACGTATGTCATTAGGAGGAATCTGAATGAGCTGATGGCAACAACTCAACTCATGATTAATGAACGCGCAATCACTTCGCATCTTGTGTGATTCTGCTCGTGTTTATAAATCTACGGTGAAGTGTCTGAGCCTAAGTGCTTATTGCCAGCGCACAGTACAAATGTATTAACATGAGGTTACGGCATGCTTGAGTCTAACGTGTGACTCTCTCATCGCTTTTGGTGACATGAGGTATCTAAAATCCGATTGTCTTCACCTTCTTTGGCGACAGCAATCAACTGCTTCTCACATTTAGCAAAGAAATGAGTTCTACATCTTGTGAAACGTGCATAAGTGGAAAAAAAGAGGAGCTGAATGAAATATAGACATCGATCATGTTTCCGATCTATGAAATTCTTGGTGAATATGGATATAGCTGGCATGTCGTTAACCTAATAGCTGCTTCCAGGAACAGATTTGTTCAATTCTGGATTTAGTTAAATTTAATTGTCTACTTTTGGCATCTTTTTTCTTCCTATGAGTAGCCAGTTGAAAACTTAGTATCCAAACGTTCCACTCGAAATCTTGAGTTTCGAGTATTTTGGGCGAGCCATTGCTTTCGGGTTATCTTATCAATATGGTCTAAATTAGCTGCGATTTTTTGCACATTTGTTCTATACTGCCGAGGTTAACGAACAGGAGTTGTTTTTGTGGGAACAGAACTTCATATGTCGTTTTTTTTTTTTCGAAATATGCTTTCTTTCCATAGGTTGCTGAAGCTATCACACTGTGCGTAGAAGTTCTGTCACCCAGCACAAAGGCTTAATCGCAGACTGCGTTCAAATTACTCTGGACCACCTTCTGCTTATACCGGAGGGCCGGGGTCAAACCAAAGATTGCTGAATGGGCAGCAGTCTTTTCGGGAAGCAGCGCAGCGATAGACTGAAAAGATACTTGTTGCGGAAATTTTATCCTGTACTGCAAACAAATCATCCAATAAAAAAGTGGGAATGCGTGCCAGGGGCTGGTGCAATACGCGCTTTCGTGACTTACCAGTCAAACCAACTGGCTTCACAAAACTACTCGCAAATGCCAAAAATTCAAATTTTATGCAATCTGACCACCCGTGCAAACTCTGTACTGAAAGTCCGTTTTTCTATGAGATGATCGATGGAATAAGCAACCAAATCGATCATAAAATGCCTGTGGAATTTGTGCTTTCTAACAAAGTATAACATCCTTCGGGTAGATTGAGTGATGCAGAGTTGGTAATAGGAAATGAATGCAATGTAGAGCATAGCAACATAGTTTCATTACTCTGGCTCCAGTGGGTGCCTAGTAGAAATAATCGAAGCGGACAGGTTAATATGCAGATCTGTATCAATGCCAGATATGGCGCCGGCATAATATGGCGCTTTTTAAATGTAGTTTTGCCGAGATGCATAAAA
The DNA here is from genome assembly GCA_000803305.1 of Toxocara canis. Taxonomy (NCBI): domain Eukaryota; kingdom Metazoa; phylum Nematoda; class Chromadorea; order Rhabditida; family Toxocaridae; genus Toxocara; species Toxocara canis. The sequence continues at coordinate 135,141 of JPKZ01001301.1, forward strand.
ACACATCTGAGGTTTTCTCACTCACTACATTTACCAACCCCATACGCTTATGAGATATTCCAGTCGATTTGATTTGCAGAACGGTTGGGCAGACGCTGATCGTCCCGGCTCGATAACGTTTGAAAAATTCGCCGAGATTAAACTCGAAGAGTATATATGGCCAAGTGGACAACGCAGTAAGGTTGGTCGTATGTGTGCTTTCACACTTCGGACAATAATCAAGTTTCGCAACGAAGTACAACGACAGTCATCTTCGATGTCAGCGATATGAACATTTTTGGTGGGAGAAGAAACGCTGAAATAAACTTGCATTGAACTAATACGGACGAGCAGAAAAAAATTCCCTGACTGTCTTCCCAGCTACAGAAAAGTGCCCATAATTCAAACTCTGAAGGCACTTCAGTTCCAACTGATTTTTCGTTTCTGTTTGACATCTTCCTATCTACATGATAACGGCCGTCATGAAGCACTTTGGTGCTGTTTGCAGTACAACCTTCTAAAATTATGAGCAAGATTATGTCCAGTTTTCAGCCGGTTTAGAATCGCTATCAATACACTATAACACGATAACGAACACTTTTTGCAGATGATCATGATACCGGAGCTAATACGTAGCGCTCATGTTCACACTGTGCTGCACACAGAAAAGCATGCTAAGATCGTGACTGTACCAACGAATGACGCCATTGTATTCCATTTAAGGTAATCTCTTAGAGCAGCTCTTCTACATTGTTCAAATAAAACGCGGAAAAGAAGTAACGAAAAGCCTTCATTGCAAAATAAAAACCAAAGGCAGTTGATTTTGCTGGAGCAAGCAATCGTTTTGTCTCAATTTATGGCTATATTATGTATTGCTTACCTGACTAAGTGTGCATTAAACTCTTCAGGCACTTTTTGAACAGCACTTGGAACGTCGTTATTCCTACAAGACAAAAAACGATAGTGTCATCATATTTTTATAGCTTCCTGATAAGCATTTTTTTGCTTTACCTGGCGCACGTATCAAAATGCTTCTTTCATAAAGGTCACTTCCATCCTTTTTCTGGCTCCGACTGAAATTTACGAAGTGAACTTTCGTTTCCGCGGCTGCATAACTTGTATAAGAAATTAATTACGGAACATCTGTCTGGAACATCTGTTTGGAACATTTTGGAACACGTTTCAAAGCATATGAAACATCAACCTGTAGCTTACGAAGCACGTAATCTTGTTGTGTTTACGCTTACAACATGCAAACATTATTCTGCATAGTTTTGTCATACGGTAATCAATATTTGTAAAAACTTGAAATATTTTATGTGCACGATAATATACTGGAAAAAAAAACTAAAAAAAGAACAATTTACCGAGTATATATTGATTGACTATGTATCAGTAACTTATAGTCGGATATATTTCGCACTAATAATTCATTTTTTAAATAGTCACTGTCGTTTTTTGGTTGTTATTTTGTCTACTACAGCTTTGTTATTTGTAATAAGTATTAATTGCAGAAGGGTTGTGAAAAGAGACAACATAACGACAAATGGTACGAAAATAAGTAACGAATTGATGAGATTTGTAGAACCATGCAATAAATTGTGGAGCGAAAGGCAAAAGCAAATTCGTGATATACGTGATGCTCAACTTCTTCACAAAAAAGTTTGGCCGAATAGGGGTTTGAAGGTTTTCTTTTTGCATTATCAATTTTCTTATAGATTTTGACCAAAAAAGTCGCCATTTTTTTTGCTTTCTATTTAATTTCTACTAACAGACAACACTCTTATTTAATTAAAGTCAAGCGAGTGTATTCCGATCGCGTGATTTATAGCCAATGCATCGTCGAGTGCAATTAAGTTGATTATAAGTGATTTATTGAAAGAATTACCTCAAGTTTTTTTTTCACCCGCAGTCGAGAATGAAACGATCGCCTCAACAGAACAAAGACGTTCGAAATTCATTTGAAAGCGAGCGGTTTGTAAACATTTCTAGATTATGTAGTTTTACTCGTCTACTCGTTTAGCATTCGATTACAGTTCTCCACTTTAAATACACCTCATCGCCTCGACCATTATCTCTTATGGGTTGTTATGCACAGATGGATATGTGTCATATACTTTCAGGTGATGGAAGAGCTAGAGAAATGTTTGGTGGCAGATTTCGCATATCGTGCACAAACTTGTAATTCACCGTTCAAATGTATCGATGCGATTAAAGCAGTACGACGAAAAGAGTGGATTTGGGCGAAACAAACCTGGACAGTTTTATAGCCTTGCACCTGCGAAACCAGATGTGACCGAATGCCATCATTGGCATGATCAACGGACCAACCGTTGAAATGATTCACGGAGAAGGACGAGGGTACGGAGAGGAGGGTGTAGGGTCTCCATGTCGTAGTTGTCCCGCATCTAGATGTCATGGCTGTCCCAAACAAGTGCTTAAAATGTCCTTGTTATTTTGCGAGCTCGAGAGGTATTACGCGTAAGCAACAATGAAAACTCGTTTTTTTAAACGAAACCACTGTAAAATGAAGTAGAGCTGTTGTATTTTTACTGCTTGTTAGGGACAACTAGTGCATGGGGAACATGAGCTCGAGAAGAGCACCAAAGAGCTATGATGAGTGGATTCGATCTCATACAGAAGGATCTCAGACGTTGTCGCTTTTAGAGTGCTGATCAACTATGAATACGAATACTTTTATGAATACGAATACTTTTATGAATAAATTTCTACCTGTCACATCCTACACGACGTCGAGACGGAAAGATTTCCGAACAATTGAAAAACGTCGACTGAGAGCGCCCGTTGAAGCGATTAAATCACAATGGAACCGATGCATTTTATTTTCGGCTTCTGTTTTGCCGTACTGTCATTCAACAGAGAACTGATTCGAATGGCTGCTGCAAAATACTAAGAAAATGTCTGAAAAATGCATAACATGCACTCTTGAGCGGATAGTCGTTTTTTTTAAAGTTCGGATGTCGTCGAGATTTTACTGTTTCTGCACCAGTGACCGTTCAATTTCTTTCTTTTTTTAAAGGTGGACGAGAGGTTTAGGGGCAAAAAGAGATCGAGTAAGTAATTCGAAATACTGCAACTGTCATGCCCCTTAGCCAGCGCTTGTTCTGACACCTCAAGATTCACCGGATAAAAGTCCAGTTGTTTCATAACAGGGTGACTGCTGTACCAGTTGAAGACGGAACAAAAAAGTAAGACGCCGAACGTTTGCATATTGGAACTGATATTGCAAAAAGCGGGAAGCAAGTTCATTTTACCGCCTAATATAATGTCGACTGAGTGGTGGTGTCGACGAAGTCGCTCCGCGGTCGTTTGCATTGATCTCTGGGGCCATGGCAAATCGGAAACGTAAGGTGCGCGTAATGGGTTTATGCAAGCGGCACACGCTGCTTCAGGTCCAAAATTTCGCAATTTTGTTCATATTTTTTGACAAACGCAGTGAATTTCAATACAACTTGTGAATTTCCCCTTCCACGTTTCGAACTTTGAGTAAGAAGATACACAATTACTGTACAACACTGTATAAATTTATTTTATAAAACTGCGCAATTGAATAGTCAGCACATGAACGTCGACAGTTTCGCTGAGCACGCGTTAGGCAACGGTTTAACGAATGAAGCATGCAGCATGAACAAACTCTCTCGTGGTCAAAAGTTGCATACGCTTATCAATCTATCACCGACTGCGATCGAATTGCGATCTTCTAAAATGCAGTCGATGCGTTCGTGTCATTCTGCACGGTCAATCTCTCTCTTGAAAATTACGAGCTTTGATGCAGAAAAATAAAGTATTAACTGGGGAAACCTTGTCGGAAGTGGTCTTGTGAACCTTTATAAATGACTATAACCTAGCAAATGCGATGAAAAACCATAAAATTGTTTGAAAATTCAAACATCAGGCTCCTCAGTTCCGTGACCATCAATTTGCTGAGTGCATTCACAAGTTCGAAAATGTGGAAATGTTTGTAACGGACGACAGTCTTGTAGTGGCATTGATTTCGACAGCAAAGGAAGATCGGCCATAGGTAGGCATTAGGAATGTGATATGGGATTTTTCTAAGTGGCTCATTGGTGTCATTTATAATCAACTAGCTTTGCGTTCCAAGTGGCCAGATGTTAGACATTGCTGAGGTGATTCAAAGCGGTTGCAGTTCGTTCCACTATTGCATGTGCGCACTGTTTCATCCATATAAACACTGAAGATGAAAAATATTCATTCACTGATTTGCAATCACCGCTGAGACACGATGTCGTAGAGCAGAACGTTTGAGGGAGTCGATTCGCAGAATATTTTAAAAGAAGATGATGAATCACTTGGTCGGCGATTGTTCCATTTGTCGATGTGCCATCCAGAGCAAAACGCTTCAGTCGATCTCGAGCATCGAATGACCGTTAGCAAATGATGGCCGAAGCCAAGCAACATATTAGCACAACGCCTATTATGTTTTTGTGTCGCATTACATAAGACGCGGCACAACATTCAAAATTCACATAGCAATTCGTTGTTCGCCTGGATGCAGTCCCGTTTATATCTCAGTCATGAATTGGGGGGACACAGATGCTTTTCGTTTGCGTTTTTAATGGAGTTACGAGTGCAAACATTCAATAAAGTTGTAAGCGTGTGTCCCTCAGATCGTCGCTATTGTTCGTTCCAGTGCGAAGGAGGTGATGCAAGAAAATAAGTATTTCCGACGATTAAGCATTCGTATAACACAGTTCGAATAGACTAAGTACTTGTTTATTTGCTTGCCATTCGGACCAGTTTATTTTGAAGACGATCATTGAGTTATGCTTGGTGATTGGCAGTGATAATGAAATAACCGTAACATTTTCATTACCCACTGCTTTTATTATTATTGCAAATAGCTAGAACACTGCTAAGTTTACCGAACAAAATTCAGATTAGATTACCGTTTCCGGTAAAACTCACTGCAGCCTTGCTCATACCATAATGATGATAAACGTTCTTTTAAAACAGGCTTATCACAGTGTAAAAAAATTATTTGATGTTGGCTTGGTGATATAAGGCCGTGAAGTTCTACTTAACGAGCAGACCGTTGAGTTCGGACTGAAGTACTGCGGATGCCCTCGTTCGCCTTGTCTACAATCGGTATGGAGTAATGAAGCAGCCCTAATAGCCGATAGGTGTCCATAACTTGAGAAGAATGATTGCAAAGGTGGTACCCACTACTCGCATTTATAATTGACTGTAGTTCTTATTTGAGATGTACCACTGCATCTTGTTGAGAAGGTCAAATCTTCTGTGTCGGATAGACCTGATTTGCAAACGACATAACAATGAAATGGGCGCAAAGGTTTCTGCGTTTTAATGAACTATCAGTGTTTGAAGTGTTGAGCTTAACTCTGTGGAAGCCTTCTCTAAGAGGGTATAAAATAAAAGCATGTATCGCTGGCACTAATGGCAACATTCAAAATCGTTAGTGATCACATTGCAGCCGTAATGGATTTGACGCAAAGAAAGCTTACAACGTTAGCCTGCGAGGAATTTCCGTCAGTGTTACTTGGCAACATCACATCGAACAGTCTCTATGTTATTTCTTCGAAAAAATGGTTCTTCATTGCTCTTTCCATGTTATGCACTTGAGCAGAATTTGCCGTCACTTTGTTGAGTAGTTCGACTTAACATTAAGCTCACATTCTAGTTTTAATGCTCCTTCATAATTCCTTCTAAACCTTCATTTTTAAAATTTTTGTTGTAGAATTCTTCTTTATTTTGTCTAGTTCCATGGATGAACAAACATTGACTTAATAAAGGGAAAAGCGCCAACTAAGATTTCTGGTGGTTAATCTTTCGTCGTTCAAACGGCAGTGCACATCGCCAGAGGACGCGGTATGAAGGGATTGATTTTAGCAGCATCAGAAACCCAAATCACCTTTGAAGTGTGAAAGGTCTTATTGGTAGTCGACTGAAAACTTTTACGATACTCGAGTAGCAAAAGATCAGATGGACGTGTGCAGTCCAGATTCGAAATTCCAATATCTTAGCTACTGAAGCAAACAGATCCAAAACGCACTGAAAGCTTCACTGCGATCATCGATGCCTTTATAAAATGAGATTCACTTTGAAGAAAGTAACCTCTAATGATCAGAATGATAGAAACAGGGTTTATTACTACAATCGATGCATTTCTTCTACGCATTCGCTGCACTTTTTGGATGGTGAGTTCCAGAATCGTAAATGGGAGCGCATTTTTTTAAAGTGCTGATGAAGGGCCATAAAAGTACACTGATAGTAGCGTGAAAGTAATAAAAACAAGCGGAATCAGGAAATAAGTTTTTTCGGTAATTTACTGAAGCAGATTCTGTGCACCAAACCTGATGTCTGAGGTAGTTGTTATCTGCCACACAGAGACGTGGCGATGCTGCTCTGTGCGATACAGTTTGACATTCCTCAAGCATTATAAATTCGATCATATCATAGACATCTTTACACTGACTGCGTTTGCGGTGCGATTAAGAAAATTATTTGACCATGCGAAATACTCATGAAGTGCACAACGAACACTGCCCTAAATTTTCTATTTTTACAGCAAACGCTGTTCTGGCCAAAATTAAAATCAGAGAGGGGATAGCTCTAATTCCGTTACTATTTTTGCTCTAATACATATGCATAAAACTAGCTGGTCTGATAGTACAGCTGCTAAATTTTATAAAATGTTACCTGTTGCAGATACGTCGTCTGACTTTTTCGATACGTGCTTCCATTCATTTTCTTCATTTGATTTTTCAACCTTTTCTCCCACTTCTTATATTGCTTTAATAGAATGAAATTTTTTCTTGTTTTTCTTCAAGTCACTCGTCGCACTTTCTGAGATTTCTGCATCGCTTTTCCATTTCTTAGAGCTACATTCATAACTGCATATAAACCACGTCTTCAGGTGGGCTGAGAAGTATTTACCTACAGACATGCCAGAAAGCAATGGTCGTTCACTGTGTATGATACAAGCGAAGAACCAACTCATGTTGAATGCACATAAAAAAGAGGCGTGATAAGGCATTGCAGAATACTGAGCTGCCATAAAGGTTGATAGCTTTATCAGTTGCAGTCGTTTCAGTGCGGCTATAAGAAGAGAATCTAAGCTGTTCAAGCGACTTCTGGCATTCGGAGGTTGTTAGCCTCCGAATGCTGAGCAGAAGGAAGATTGTTTTCTGGAAACCCAGTTGGTTTCTGGAAGCTCGAAGTTTAACGGTCATTGCTCTGCTGCTTTAAGAGAACGTAGTTTGTTCTCTCGACCACCGTTTCATTTCATTTTTTTCGATAATGAGCATCTTCTGCCTTAACATTATGGTGAGTTTCTTTACTTTACAACAGCCCAGACACTAGCGGTTTTCATGATGACAGCTTGTCTTTAAACCGAAAGCCAATACTTATTGCATGATTAATTCATCATTTGTTGAACACATTAGTGAGTTGCAAAGAAAAGCTATATTGATGGATTAGAACATATTCATGACTGACGTCTCGAATAATTAAATGAGAATTTTTTATTGTGAAAAAACTATTGGAGGTAACGTCCATAAACTACACGCTTTTCTGATGGTGAAACGATATATGAATAACTTAAAACTTTTCTGATTTTACTTTCCAATGATCGTTTTTCCAGTTGCTGCAGATCTTCAAAAAATCTCGAATGTACTCATCGTGGAACGTTTTGGTACTGTAAGAAAAACGACGCTTCTTTTCACGCTTTCTCTATTAGGTAATATAAGGAAGGTGTTTATTTGTTGCAGATGTAGACAGAAGAGCGTGGCGGCTCTGCCGACGTGCCTTGAGCGGAAGGTGGACGTCTCCATGAAGATGGGCGTTAAAAGCGAACTTAGTACGACCACCTGCTTCAAATGGCATCACGCGCTGTGTCTTCTAGTCAAGTGTACAGAATCTTTATTCTTTCAACCTTCTATTTGCATTACGCAAACGCACTTATAACATTTTCGGATACCTTCATACATGGAATGAAGCTCGAACTTCGTAATTCTTGGCATATTGGGCTGTTTACAAAAGTGTTCACGCTGAATCGTGTAGTAATTCTGTAGTGTAGCTTTGTATTCACACAGATGGAGCTCTTTCAGAGTTGAGAGTCACAATTTCATGAGTGTACCTTGTAGTTGACTGCGTATATCAAATGGACTTTAGCTCTGAAATAGCACTCGAATCTGTGAGAAGGACACCAGTTGTTCAGGCCTTCTCTTGCAGCAGAGCCGCATCGCCATATTGTTTGGAAGATGCATTGAATCTCATAAATGCTCGCCGTATAGTCTTCTTGCTCATTGCAGTTTCCTTTGTCGCACAGAACAGTTTCGCCATGTTTGAAGCAGGCACCATGTATTCATTTCTTGTTTAGCGTTTCTTTAAACCGCAAGCGTCCTTCTTTAAAGGCTGCACTACTTTGTGTTGAAAAGCATGTTCTCAAAAGACTCTAATGAGATTTACAACTGAGATAGTTTTAATGAAATCCCTATAGGCCTGCTCACGAAATTTATTCATTTTTATGACGCGAAAATTACTCTCCAGAAATATCAATACTCCGATATGTTCATATGTCTATTAGCTGAAAGACTCCTTTCAGCAAAAGTGTTCGCACTGATCCAAATTCAGTATAATCTCTACTAACTGTTATACTCCAAAAAATAGTATTGGCGACAAGAAAATGGCACCTTTCATGACATTCCTGTGTCGCACGCTTTCTGCTTTTTGTACGTATAATAGCGCTCAACTCTCCCTCTCGTTCTATTTCTTTCTTTCTTTCTCTATTTTTTTCTTTCTTCCTCTCTCTGCTTCTGCCTCCTTATCAGTGTGTAATCACCGGCAAACTGTTCCGTATGTAATGAGTACACCAAAATGCACTGTGGTATCGTATATCAGTTTAATGGTCGCCTTCAACGTGCCAATCATTTTGAAAGAAATATAAAGATGGTAATTAAATATATCGTACAAGCCAAATGCGCTTTGCATTTCAAAAAAATGCTAATGACGTCTCACTTGTTCAACGAGGCTAACAAGCTATTGAAGACCTCTTTGAGTGCTGAAGAACTGGCTGATAGAAAACAGATATTCCCCGTCTTAAATCACTCATTTGTTCCACCGAAACAATGAATCGACACTCCACCAAACCGATTTCACAGTGCAGGGCAGCTGCTCTCGAGATGGCCCCTCTCACGGTTCGTGCTTTTACACTTCACCGTTTTTTTTTCGCGCAATTCATTTCTTAACTGATCATTGCCGTAATCTACCTTCTAACTTGTCCCGTCTTTTATTTCTGAAATTTATGGAGAATGTAAAGATGGAGAAATTCCCCAAAACAGTTTTCTTCAATAGGTATGAAGTTTTGTATTGGGAAGATATGTCAAAGTTGAAAGGCGCGATTTTTTCGTCGATGAAACTTTTCACTTTGATGGTGGCACTAACAACAACATCTACTTCACAAGGCGAAGTATCGTATTGTATTGACTGAAGCATACGGGGCAACGAAGTTCATGGTTTTGCAGAGAGAGGATTTACCAAGATAGAGGCTTTGCCATGAAGGGTTTTATCCGGGAGAATACGGTATGATATGAGAAAAATGAAGAATGATTACCCTCCACCAAAAAAGCAAGGTTGGTTTATTGGACTGTTTACTCTAACCGAATTTCTAACAATCGCATTTCTGTCACGCAGTTCGTCGCTCGATGCTTTTCTTACTAATGACAACGTAGCGATGTTGTAAAACTTATTTGAAAGGCCCCTTTTGACCGTCAATTCCATGATTTCGGACCAGAAAAGCATTATAGCGAAAAGAAGATTCTAACTGTGGCAGCTTTTCCACTTTCGTTTTTCCCAACTTTTTCATTGGCATCTTTTCAATCGATGCGCTATACCTTTTTCAAGCAGTATCTGTGTTTTAATGTAGGTTACTGGCTCTTTAAACGGTTTGAGTTCAACAAATCAAACCTCGAACAAAGAAGGAGAAGAGGAAATCAAACACTAATTCGAGATAAATGTTCAGCGAATTTGCGCAATGCGTGTTTTGCCTGTTTCCTCTTGCCCACGAGCTCGAGACCACAGTCGTATTCCGTAAGGTGGTGGGTGGGTAGTGAAAGGG
>JPKZ01001301.1:151810-164310 GCA_000803305.1 Toxocara canis
GGCATTTTTTTGGCTTTATGACAATCTCAGTGAATGAGTTTTTAAACCAGGGAATCAGTGGACGATTTTACAAATTTCGCAATTTTCTTTTACAGCGTTAACAATAAATCTCCCGCTTCATAATGGAACAGAGATACGGTGATGCTATGTCCTAATGCCTTCTCCACTCCACACGAGTTATTCGCTTTTAACAAAAGCATTACGTACTTGTCGGTTTATAGCAAAGTTGTTATCAGATTTTTTGATGGATTCAGGACAGCTTCACTTTTCGCCAGCAGCATATGCATCGCTTTCCAGAAAGCAGTTTTCAAAATAATTCTACAATGATTTCAGCGACGAAATGTGTTTGCTGCTTTGGCGATGAAATTCAGAAATGCAGCCTATCCGCTGAAAGGCGTTGAGCAGCACGTTCGTTTTATTTGTTGCCTCTAAAATTTTTGATATTTGTTAAGCTGTCAGTTGTCGAGTTTACTCCTCACCAGCTTGTCGTGTTTCAGTCTACCTGTAGGACGACTTAATTTGAGAAGAAAGCTTCCAGATGTTGTTTGTGCGAAGAGGCCTCTTTACGCAGTGGAACACTATTTGATGGAAGACTAAATTCGATATGAGTTGATGCGTCCCAAGTGGACTAAGTTTGACGGGATGACTGCATAAGAGGAGTAGGGTGTCTGCGAATTTTCTAAACATTAATTCAAAGGGGGATTTGAATTAATGTTTAGTTGTCTAAAACACTTCCGGGCAGACATTTCCACTCCCCTCAAACAAACCACTAACTGTGGGACAGCGGAAAAAATACAACAATTTTCAGCCATCAACAAAAAAAAGAGGAGCATCTTGGAAAAGTTCAAAATCGAAAAAATCCAAGCAGGCTACGAGGAATGCCCAAAACGAAATGGCAGATGGAGCAGCAAAGGCTATTGAGGGGCTTCTGTTCTTATCGGAGAAATCATTCAAATCGAATAAAGAAGATAGGGCTGAACCGCAGTTCAATTCGGACAAAAAAGCCTATCATGAGGATAGAGTAAAGGAAGCATTCAAGTCGATCAACAAGGCAAGCCAACATGCAAATACGGTTGATTATTTCTTTGGGTCGTTTTTTCCGCTACCTTTTGTTCCTCCTGGATGGACTTGCTGCTGGAATGGCAGCCACAAAAATGAGAGGCGATCTATGAATGAAAAATGGAAGGCTGTTGTAGAACGAGTTGAAATTTTAGTAAAACGTGTGCCAACAATAAAAGCAATTCTGATCTCGTGAATAAATCGCCTGACTCTCTCTTTGCCACTTCATAGCGCACATCAAGAGCGAACGTCTGTTTGCCGGCTCATGAACGGTTAAGTTTGTGCGTAATTATGCCATCTTTCTTTTATTTTGGAGCGTTTGTGGGCTGAATTAAGCTAGTCTTGGCGCTTCACAGCTTGCTTATGGTTTCTGAAATGTCATGCACATGTTATAGGGCAAAACGAGCCAAGGGGACGATGATGATTATGATGAGGGTGACGACACGTTGCAAGGAGTAAAATCCTTGAAACAAGGTCTCGACATCCCTTCAACGCAGGATTAAAAAGCTATTTTCGATATGACTTTAAGGACCGTTGATGCGGTGTATTGTATTCATTGCTATCCATTACGTTTTGGCTGTGCACTCAACAACCACTTGTGCTATACAAAAAATAATACATCTGTTCCTTTCTGTTTTCCCTTTTATGCATGAACATTGATGAGAAAAAGCACACGCGAAAGAAAACGTTCTACACAAAGGTGCTCGAGACCGTCGATGGTAGCTATAACCGTAGATATTTGGTCACTACTGTAATGTGGACCCAATTTAGTGACGTGCCGACGGAATGGTGGGTGGACTTGTATTAGTATATTGGTTTTGCTCTGGACCTTCTATATAAAGTGAAATACAAAATAATAGCAATAAATGCAATGTGGCTCATCTTCAACAACAAGGCCAGTCCGACGTATCAGACAGATATAGATGCAAGCTAGGGTCGCATTATCGGCAGTCACGTGAATTATGCAGATTCTGTTTCGCCACAATTTGAAAAGGATGACCGGACTCATTTGAATCACCGCATCGCTCTACAACATCGTAGCTGGTCGACGGAAGGTGTTTATTGAAGGATTACTGTAATTAAGGTGGTTCCAGCTGAAGGAGGAAGAAAGCGTTATTCCCACAGAAGAGGACTGCTTTCATGTTGACAAAACTTGGTACAGAAGACGAAGAGTAGCGGGGTTAGTGGGGCGAGAAAAACAAATCAGTTGAACTGTCCTACCATTTCGATAAGTCGATAAAGTTCCGTGCCTTTTCCAAAACGGCTCTGTGCACTGAGATAAATTTCCCAGAAGTGGCTTAGATATGAAGCTGTCTTTGAGAAAACTATTGAAATGACCAAAAACACTGCGTCAGAATGTGCTTGTGTTTGTTGTTCGAGTATAGCGCTGCAGGGAGACGGTTTTTTCGAGACGGTTATCTCGAAACTCGGGCTGCAAGTTGAGTTTACGGTTGTGTCAAGGGTATGGGATTCCAAGCGGAAGATGTTTCGGACCAACGGGCTAGTTGGAGATGTAAAGGTATTGACGACTAGTTGACTGGGTGCTTGGAAAAACGAAAGCATTGTTTGTCCATGTGATTGAAGAAACTGCTGAAGACACTGCTTGCTTTGTCACAATTTATTGTAGAAATGCCTAATTATGGCTGCAGCGTTGACTCACTTTCTTCTTTAAATTGAATTTAGCCGGCCCATTCCGTGAATTTTTTATTTCGTTTTTGATATCTTGTTCTTTCCAAACAAAGTTGTGAAATATTTACGCAAATTTCAACTGTTTACAACGTTTTAAAAATGGTGATACTGAACTTTCGCTGATAGCATCCAACGGACCTGGAGTAAAGTGGTTGGTATTGTTCAGTTTAATGGGTTTTTTTGTTGGAGCAGTACCTAAAATGGAGTCGAAATTGGAACATCGTGACGACTGGTGAATGCTTGCTATGATTGCATGAATGGCAAGTTAAGGCTTTCTGTAATTTGCTGAGTTTTTCCGCTGCCATTGTTAGGTGCTGTCTGTCAGATACTATAAACTGACTGCTAATTTAAATGGTACGTGCCATCAGATCTCTGTCATTTATGATCTCAATTTTTCATGCTTTCATACCACTTGTGCTTTTTGAGTTTTTGGCATTATCTGAACAGTCAGTTTACTCGTTATGCTGGTCAGAGTTCTTTCGTTTTGACTCATATTTCTTTGCCTTGACTTTCTTCCTGGTATTCCAGTTGCACTTAGAGCCCTGCTGAGAAAAAAAACTCGAAACAAATTTTTAGGCAAGATAACCTGCAGCATCACTTCAGCTAATATTCTTATTGAGCTGCGATAGTCTTTGTTAACTCGGCATTCCTACTTTTTCGCGTTCTTCAGCCTAATCGTAAATATTTACCAGTGAAACAAGCAGGACCAAGCGAATTCATTTGTTCTGCTCATGCAACCTCTATTGTTTCACCGATATCTGAAACGCCTACATGCCATCTTTATGAAGCGCTTGCGATGATTGAATCTTCCCTGCGAGATTTTCTTGTTTTAAGAATCGTTGCCTTTAAAATCTAGTTTCAACAAGGGCATATCAATCACAATTCAGTAATTGCTCAACGAAGCCGAATGGCAAACGAAGGTAGCAGTAAAGTTCCTCAGGATAGCAACTGTACTCTTTCCTTAAAATTAATGGTGAGAAGTTGGGAGGAGGGTGGAAGTGAATGGAGAGTGAGGAGAAAACATTCATTCTTCAATTTCAGACCTCAGTTATGGTCATACAATTAGTGTTTTCCGGAACTGTTCTTAAAAGGCATTGCACAAACAGTAAAAGAGGTAGAATCCAGCGAATGAACATGCTAGCAGAAAATTAGGAAATGAACTGGTTCATATAACCGCATGGTACCATAGAAAATAAGCGACCTATGCGCCGAACAAGCTGGCGTGGTATTCGTTTATTAAACTTTATGAATAACTTTTGGAGCCATTATGTGAGCGTTGAGATGAAATGTTTCCGCGTTCAATTGTCTTCCATTGAGGGGTCCGTAATTCATTCAGAAGTTAACGAATCGAAAAGAGAATTTGTTTAGGGGCACAAGTGTTTTAAGAGTTTAGGGCGTACAGCCACTTAATAAGCGGAAATTTGTTTGTAAGACAAATGGTAGTTTTACTGATTGATGTAGTTGAAAGGGTGATGATGTGAGCGAGTTCCCTAAAACTTGTTCCCTAAAATTCCGACGCTGACGACATCCTCCAAAATTTCTTACCAGCCTGAAGACCCGAGTACTGGTACAAACTAAAATTTTCAAGTTGTCGCTGAAGCAAGCGCGAATAAACTGTTAAATACGTTGAGAAATCAACAGCAAACGCGCAACGCTGAACGCTGCTCTATCATTCGATGAGGAATGTGAAAGAGGCACAACGACAACTCGTCTTTTTGCACTGGCCATTCTACGAAATTAGCTCATGCCAGAATGCAGCAATCGTTTCATCAAACTCGGCAATCAACTATTCTCGTAGTCGTCAAAGTTGACGGAGAGACTTTAGTTGTTAATGGATTGGAAGGCTTCTTAAAACTGTTGTTCAAGAGGAAGGGAGCAAACTTTTATTCAGTTGAATGGTCAACTCTTATCGCAGCAAATGGCTCGTACGTTGGCGTCAGGAGAATGTATTGACCCGGTTTCTCAGGCGCATGACGCATTGAAGCCCATCGACGAACAACTTGATCCCTCCTTCTTCAAAGTGACTTTTTTCATTGACTTCACACGTCTTATAACACGTTGGCAAACGGAACCAGAATTACTTTTACATGGTGAATGTTGACTGACTGTGGAAGGCGGCACTGAACAATCATCTTAGTTAAAAACTTGGTTGAAAGATAACATTGCATGGAATCACATAAACTAACGAGATGTCGAGTTTGCTCACTCGTCTCCCTTCTCGTTCATTCCACGTATAAAGACACAGATCATCCTCAATGAATAGTTCTACTACTCCAGCCCAGGAATCTTCCTTAACCATCTGAAATAGACTTTCAACATTAAGAGAACGAATGTTTCCAACGATTACGAGTGACTGACTGCATTTCAGTTTCAAGACTAGAATTGTCACTTGAAATTTTGAGGACGCAGATTTCGCAAAATTAAAAGCTTGATTCGTAATAACATTCCGATCTTTTCATTATTTTTTCTGTCGAAAACTCGAGGTCAGCCAAAAAAACGAGGTTCTTGTGGACACTCACTTTACTTGTTATGTTGCAAGTTATTTGGGCATGCTATCGTATTCAAGGCAACAGTTTGCGCACCTGAGGCTACGATATGATGTTGTGAAAGGAAGCAGGGTGGTTCAGATGGATTAGACCGTTGCAAAAACTGCTGCGGGTACTACGACGCAACCTAAAGCAACCTATGCATAAATAAAGCAACCTATGCATAAATCCAACCTATGTATAAAGAGAGGAAATAAAGCAACGCAAATTTTGCTTTGAAGTAAATATGGGTGATATGATTGTGGGTCAGAGTCTTCCTCTACCCAGGTGACCTGTGATAGGGCGGAACGGTGCATATGCTTCACCCCACCCTTCATTTCAGCGTCACTTCTGCGCGTTCTTTCGCGCATTATTAACTGCTATGTCCTTGCTGCGTTCTCAGGTCACGGCACCTACGATCGAGCACAGTGACACTCATACTAAACGGGACGTGCTTTACTTAAGCTTATTTGGTTTTTGCTTCGAAAAAATCCCGAGGTGTTATTCCAATTATTTGTTCTCCGAAAATGGTTCTTTTGGAGATTCTTCATTTGTATAGTGTTATTGACATAGAGTACATTACATCTCTTTCCAATCGCACGCATCTGTTATTATTTTGCAAAGGACATTTTATGTATCTAATAACATGGGTTCAGAGCGTCGATTATTACGTCGACAAAGGTATCACAGTGATTCGACCAAAGTTGGTTGAGGAGATCAAGTCGACCGAGTTGTCGATGAGAAGAGAAACCTCGTCAATGGCATCCTCAACGTTATCAAACCAGTTGGCAAAGTAGGCTGTGAAAGCAGTCAACATTCTCGAGTTAAGAGCTGTTGAGTGGGGAGAACGGTTACTGGCCTTCACTCTCAAAAAGAGAGGCGTGAGTCAAACTTTCGGAACTTTGGAGAGAAGTTTGCATCTATGGCATCATGAGAAAAGACTGCCGAAAAGCATACATCCATGCGAATCCTTTTAATGTTGTAAGTTCTCCTGCTATATATAACATCTTTCGGTTGGTTAAAATGGCTCTTGAAACGGATGCTTGTTGCTAAAATCGAATAAACTTACGCTGATGACGATCGCTGATTGAGAGCGTTTATTTCGCCTTTTGAGTTGAAAATTGACAATGAAGGAATCGAAAATTGAAAGTTCTTTCAAGATATTATGGTTATAGTCTAAATTTTCGCCTGTAAAATTCGAGTTGTGGATATGAAGTCTACGCTCTAAGACGTGTAATATTCTTTCACAAGTTGTGGGGGTGAAGGGTGTGGGGGGAAGGAGGAGGGGGTAGGGAGAACGGGATGGCTTGGTTTGCAAATTTTGGCACACTGGGAACAAAGGAACGAAAGAGCGTCTTGTAGGATTAATTGCAAATCTTTCCTGTGTTGGTACAACTCAAGAAAGGGCGATGCCACCTCCTCGAGTGTTCGCCACCCCGCACTCTTTCGCACACCTTCGCAGTCCCTCCTACTCCCCTCTGTAGCCACTACTCTTCATCTGTCCATCGAACCCCATCACCGAGTTTTTAATGTAAAGGGTTGCAGGTGTTGTACTTAACATTTCCTATTCGTCGTGATAACGGTCAGTATGAAATGATCGAGGCGTGGAGAGCACAGCACAGTGAACATCGGCTGCCATGCAAGGGAGGCGTTCGATTTGCTGATAACATTACCCAAGACGAGGTGAAAACTCACACACTAGTTGATCCATTAGCAGTACTTTTGAGAAATTTGCCTCACGATGTATGCGGTCACAAAATTCCCATATGTGATCATTTCGTGGTGTTGTTTTCGCTGACCGCCACAGTTGTATCTGTCGTATCGTGGAGGCAAGACGACGTTGATGAAGAGACGTTGGTCGATGATAACCACAGGGTAGGTAACATAGTAGAACAAAGACAAATGGCACTAAAGAAGCAATCCTTATATAGCCCGTGGCTTGTGATGTGGTGTGACCTGATTGGCTGGGGGTATGCAAATTCAAGAACTGAGGGCCGCGAAGTACTGAATAATTAATATCACTGACAAAGCACGTGTGTACCTAAAACGGGGAGTGGACGAGAGAGAGAGGGGTCGAAAGGAAAAAGCAATAGGGATGTCTTCTCGAAAAAGTATAAGCGAAAGCGTTCATATCATAATTCCCACATGTTATCTGTGGTTTAGATAACAACGACAGCATATTGTGCTGCTAGGTAATTCCGAAATTTAGATTTTTTAAACCACCTTTTTCAGAATTCCTTTCGATGCACCACCAAAGGTGTTTTACTGTATGAAACGTTGCGAATCTTTCAACTTCATCCACCCCTTCTCCACCCTTCCCCCCCTCCCCTCCTCACCTCCCTCTCCACCAATCTTCTGGCGTCAAACAGCCCCTACTGTTCTTTACTGCGAATTATCGCACGAACAGTTTAGAAATGTTGCATAAAGTGAACACTGTAATTTTATCCTTTTTAATTCCTCGTCGTTTGCAACTCGCCATTCGTAAGCTGTACTACGTTTCCGTGCAGGTGAAAGCTCTCTCGGCACTGATGACTTACAAATGCGCCGTAGTGGACGTTCCTTTCGGAGGTTCAAAAGGTGGTGTTAAGATCGACCCGAAGAAATATTCGGAACGCGAACTGAAGAAGATAACACGACGCATGACTATCGAAATGGCAAAGAAGGGATTTCTTGGTCCAGGCATCGATGTTCCTGCTCCCGACATGGGCACCGGAGAACGTGAAATGGCCTGGATCGCAGACACTTACAGACAGACTATCGGCCATCTGGATAAGGAATCCTCTGCGTGTGTCACCGGCAAACCGATCATCAGCGGAGGTCTTTTTCAGAAGATCGACCCACGCATTCGTGTAGCTTTTGAACTCTTGCTTAGACAACGCAGACGCTTATCACGTTTTTGCAGTGTCTTAGTTGGGTCACTTTCGACCTACCAGCTTGGACTGGTTCTCTAACTGAAAGCCGCATTCTTTTTTCAGACAGTCTTATCGCTGTTCCGTATTCACTTGTGTTAACATTAATGTCTTCCCTAGATCTGAAAGCGTATGTGACTTTTCACCTGCGATGTAGAGGCCCCAAAGATGAAGCAACTTTTTTTAGCTTTCTTGGAAAAGAATGTGAGGTTCGTATTCATGAAGGCCCCTTGATTTTGGGAGGGCGACATTTTTCCGCATCGACATGACCCTGGAACAGGAGCCAGGCAGTCATGGGACCTGGAGTCAGACCAAACTTTTGGGTGCGCGGGGCCGAAGGTAGAATGAGAGCCATTTCTTCCTGGATGGTGAGACTGGAGCATAAATAGGAGCAAGGTAATTGTGGAGGTCAGTGTCAGAGCAAGAATTAGGTTATCAAAAAAGCCGGAACCGCGCCTGCAGTCAAAGCCTCTGGCATTTCCTGGATCCAAAGCCATTTTATTTCGAAAGCGGGAATCGAGATTTCTCTCCTAGCCGAAGTTCAAGGCTGGCTGTGTCCATTGGCCAGACCTTTATGTCAATACATATCACCATAGCTACCAAATTTGTATTGTCATAAAGATTGTTTCATTTCCATAGGCGCAGTCTGATCCTGTAATATGCAAGCGCCGAGCTTCGCAGATGTTGGAACAGCTCGTAGGGTGTTCAAGCGAATTTTACGCGGATCTCTTTACAGGTATTCATGGTAGAACTGCCGCCACTGGCAGAGGCGTATGGCGCGGTCTGGAGGCCTTTTTGAACAATGAGGAATATATGACGAAAGTTGGGCTCACGACTGGAATTAAAGGAAAGAAGTTCATAATACAGGTAGTGTTTAAGACGCTCTCCCAAACTGCATCAGGGCATAAAAATCTTATCAGTTGAAATATTGTGATAACATCATTCCACCACGGAATCGGTTTGCTTTGAATTCGACAGTTCCTTTCAGAATTTGGTTGGATTACAACAATTTATGAGCAAAGCACCTCGTTGTTTGTTTAAAAATTTACTTGATTACTGTCTCGATTTATGTTTTCTTTTAGTCTACTTTTTCTAATTCATTTATTTCTTAAAGTTGACAGCTCTTTTAGTTTATTTACTTTAAAATTTTTACTTTCAGTTCTGCTTTTTCAACTTTCAGGAATATATCTGAAGCCTCATTCTTTACATGGTCATCCATCCCATCATATAAATGTACTTCAGCCCCTTCCTCACTCATTTAAAGCTGATCAGGACCTTTTTTCCGTTTACAGAACAAATGAATTAGTGGGGTATGATACTAGCAAGGCAGAGTAAATTGAAGATCAGCGATCAACCCATAGTTGTTATAGCATTAGACAATCTGATGAAACAACTGTTCACTATTCACGACGTGAAAATTCTGAGCTGCGATCTATTGCAGGGTTTCGGAAATGTTGGTACTCATACGATGATATTCCTCGTAAAAGCTGGAGCCATTTGTATCGACCTTCAAGAGTGGGATTGCTCACTTCAGAACCCAGATGGCATCGATCCTGTTGCACTTCTCCATTATAAAAATACACATGGGAATTCTGTTAAGGAAATTTTTCTAAACAGTTTTTCTAAAGTTGGCAGCACTTGATGCTGTGACTTATGAGATGGTAGTAAGTTAATTCGCTGCTCCTCTAGCACTATATGAAGTGACACTATACTGTCCGTAAGACAAGTGGTATGGAAATCATTTCGAAAATTTTGTGCTCTAACTGTTGGAATTTGGAGAAATGAAAGAAGAGTTTTTACTTGATAGGCGTATTTTTGAGGTTCCTTTTGGACTGTTAAGAAACTGCATTTCATAAGGTGGTGAAAAACGTTTAAGGGTTTCCCCGGTGCGCAGCCATTTGAGCCTTTTCGCGAGATGATGTATCAACCTTGCGATATATTCGTGCCAGCTGCATGTGAGAAGGTTATCTACAAAGGAAATGCAGCTAAACTACAGGCAAAGGTATTTCAACGCTGTTTACTTCTTTTCGTTTAATTAAGTAACCCTCTAGAAACAAACGAACTATTCTGGCCCTTCGAAGTCAACTTTTCAAATAAGTGACAACTAACGAGTGAATGTGAATAGCACAGAACCTGGTGATATTGCATAAGCCATCATTTCATTTCACCTGCCAGAGCGTTTCTGCGCCGATGGCGAAACTCAAACTGAAACTGCTCAGACCCCTTCATACGGTGTTGATTGTGTTAAAAAGTGTTAGCCTAGCTAGATATTGTGCTGCAGGTAATTGCCGAGGCGGCAAATGGTCCCACGACACCGGCAGCGGATAAGATTTTAATGGCGAAGGGAAACTGCCTGGTGTTACCTGACATGTTCATGAATACGGGTGGTGTAACGGTGTCTTTCTTTGAATGGCTCAAAAACCTCAACCACGTCAGCTATGGCAAACTTTCGTTCAAGCACGAGAATGACCTCAGCACTGGTCTACTGGGTTAGTCAGCTCATATGCATTTTACTTCCGCAATTCGCAGTACTACTGCTCGCTAGGTCTCCAATTCCCCTGGCACATCAACGGTTTTACATCGGCTCTTCGGAGCCGCAATTCTTTGTAGCAAAGCATTTTCAAGGTTTCTATTTCATCGTCGTGACGGAGCCTAGCCTTTTCTCTCTCATTTCACCTTTCGGAAACCCAACCTCCCTTCAGTTTTCTCAGTTCAAAAACTACTTGGACATCGTTAACATGGGGATAAACAAAAATAAAAAGTAAGAGCAACAACGAGAATTAGACCCTCGATCTTTCGTATGCTCAGGATAGAATTATCCTTTGTGCTACTAGCCAACGCCCCAAAAATTTCTTCTGCCGTTTCATTCATATTAGCTTATTGCTTTTCATTTGGTAATTGTTTTGATGCAGTTTGAGCATGCAAATGGAAGTAAATTTTACAGAAAGCGTGCAGGAATCTCTTCAGCGTGATCTCGGTAAGAATGTGAGGATCGAACCAACGAAAGCGTTGAAGGAACGTGCTGGAGAGATGTCTGAGGAAGAAATCGTTATCGCAGGTCTCAAATACAGCATGCAACAAGCTGGTAACAAATTTCACTCCCTTCGATCGTTCTGCTAGCGCGAGCCATGGTATCTTTTGGGGTCCCTTGTATATATCAGCAGTTTTCGTCTTTGGCCTTATAATTACCAAGACTGTGACCATAGCAATTTTAGATGAGCTTTTAGTAATGTTGTCCATGGCTGCAGTACTAATAGCGTTCTATTACGCTCATGTTACATAACGCGCACACTATGAAAGCACGCTTGTTCACAAGTCCACATCGTTCAGAGATTTTCCAAATCAGTACACCACCATCGCTATGGCGTCGACTATAGTATTGCAGAGGTCTATTTACCCACTCCTCATTAAGTTACATGGAACTTCGTGACTGAGCCTATTGGCATTATTCTTCACTGATCAGGGGAGCCAATGTTATGATCTTTAAATGAATTGTCAAGCAAGATAGACGGCCGACGATCAGGTTGGAGGTTTCAGTTTTTGCGTTCGTCAGCAACAGTTGTCAACAAATTCGTATGAATCCCTCGTGTTCATTTTGCACATTTGTTGCATATACCACCAATAATAGAGCCCTTATCCAATTTCTTCATAAACTTATCGAAATGCTATAAGTTTGTCGGATTTTTAAACCTACTCGACATTCGTGCATCAGCAGGTAGTCATCAGAGCGTCTCCTGCAATGTCCGAAACTGTTAGACTCCAACCTTGGCTACAACGTCCTGTGGTAGGAGTCGACTCTAAAATTTAAGTCGTATTCCAGAAAGGTCGATTCTATAATAATTGTAGCGTATAAGTGCGGTTGTCCGTTTGTTTCGCGCACCCAAAGTCCCCTTGAGTGGGGCTATAGTCCAAAGAAGGTGCTAGACCTGTACGGGTGGCGAGACGATCGGTTGATTGCTCCTTGGAGTCGGGTTGCCTGGGATCGCAGCCCAAAGTTGGTGGTAGACCTCATCTAAGGCTAAATATGGCCACGAAACCGATAGCAAACAAGTACCGTGAGGGAAAGTTGCAAAGAACTTTGAAGAGAGAGTTCAAGAGGGCGTGAAACCGCTGAGATTGAAACGGATAGAGTTGACTTAACTCGGCTGCATTCATCCGGTCGGTCTAGCGGTCCAATGGTTTTGACTTCCTCGAAGAGGGCGAAGCCGTCGGCAACTGTTGGGCATTTGATCGGTGTATTTGCGGCTGGTATGCGCTGAGAGCTTTGCGATCGCGTGTTGACAAACGTGCAGTGGACCATTCCTTCCGGGCGTGGAAA
>JPKZ01001301.1:169310-170485 GCA_000803305.1 Toxocara canis
GACCAAGGAGTCTAGCATATGCGCGAGTCATTGGGTGATAAACCTAAAGGCGTAATGAAAGTAAAAGTCGCCCCGATGCGACCGATATGGGATCCATGCGGTTTTTGAATCCGCACGGCGCACCATAGACCCGTCCCCGTTTGCTTGCAATAGGGCGGAGGTAGAGCGCATACGCTGGGACCCGAAAGATGGTGAACTATGCCTGAGCAGAATGAAGCCAGAGGAAACTCTGGTGGAAGTCCGAAGCGGTTCTGACGTGCAAATCGATCGTCTGACTTGGGTATAGGGGCGAAAGACTAATCGAACCATCTAGTAGCTGGTTCCCTCTGAAGTTTCCCCCAGGATAGCTGGAGTTCGTGTTGTGCAGTTATATTCGGTAAAGCGAATGATTAGAGGAATTGGGGACGAAACGACCTCAACCTATTCTCAAACTTTCAATGGGTATGAAGTCCCGCTTGCTTGACGTTGCTGAAGCGTGGACATTGAATGTGAGCTCCAAGTGGGCCATTTTTGGTAAGCAGAACTGGCGCTGTGGGATGAACCAAACGTCGGGTTAAAGTGCCAAACTTCCCGCTCATGAGACCCCATGAAAGGCGTTGGTTGATATAGACAGCAGGACGGTGGCCATGGAAGTCGGAATCCGCTAAGGAGTGTGTAACAACTCACCTGCCGAATCAACTAGCCCTGAAAATGGATGGCGCTTGAGCGTGAGACTTATACCCGACCGTTGCTTAGCTTGTGCGTTTTTCGTATGAGAGATTCGCCTGGCCGCAACGAGTAAGAGGGTCTCAGTGGTTTGCGTTGAAGGCTTTGAGCGTAGGCCCGGCTGGAGCTTCCACTGGTGCAGATCTTGGTGGTAGTAGCAAATATTCAAGTGAGATCCTTGAAGACTGAAGTGGAGAAGGGTTCCACGTGAACAGCAGTTGAATGTGGGTCAGTCGGCACTGTCCGCAAGATCTCAAAAAGGGTCAGCTCCACCTAGGAGATGAACCGCAGAAGACATTCCGCACGATAAGATACAAGCGGAAACTCCGTTTAAGCAACGGAGAAACGGACAGGCCAACTGGTTCCATAGTGAGCACCACTCCCATGACGAAAACTCAAAGCCTCTAAATCTCACTATCAAATGAACGGGTTTGAAGTGAAGAGGGCACTCCACGGTCGAAGTCCAGACT
>JPKZ01001302.1:0-10207 GCA_000803305.1 Toxocara canis
GAGGCAGGCCTCCTCAAATCAACGACCCCCTTCATCCTTCTTGCATTTCCTCGGCCCATTGTTAGCAGCTTCTCGGCATCCTTCTTGCATTATTTGGGCCCATAGTTAACAGCTGCTCGATTTCTAACATTCACAACTTAATGATTATTAATAAACATGCACCTAACTGAACACCGAAATGATTTTCTATAGTTTCACTTCGAAGTCGCCCATCACTGTGCATGTTGTGTGATGTACGCAGGTTCTAATGTGCTGGAGTTATACTTCGTTTGTTACGTCCAAAATCTTTTACTCACACAGTGTATAAATAACCGTTAGAAGAACATATGCGAATGGGTATCACAAAATCGAAAACTGCTAAGCATTACATTGATCAAAGCCGATGTGAAACATCGCAAAACGGAATCATCACACCCCTGAAAATTTACCGTAAAACAATATTACTTTTAATTTTCATACGGGTTGGCTCATATGAACAATACGGGACCAGTTTGCAGCGCGAGAGGACTTCGTCAAGAGACGATTTGGCTGGTCGGGAGAAACTAGCAAGACGAAAGAATACAGGAAGAAACTCCGAAATCAATCCCCAACGAAGTCCTTTTAGCATGCTGACTTTAACGAGGATTGGTTAGACGATTGTTAAAATGTGCGTTCGTCTAGCTTTTGTTCTTTTCTAGATAATTAACCGAGATGATAATCCAGAAAGCAGTGTGGCAAAACGTTCGTAGATGAGTCACGTTTACTAACCGTCCATTTCACAAAACGCACACTTTGCTTCAAACTGCTATCATACTGTAATTACTTCATCGCGCTTTAAACAGTACGATTCTGAATAGGCATTCCAACTTGACAGCACATTTAAAGGCGATCTGTTATGCCGAAAACTGTTATACCAACAACCTGTTATACCAAAAACCACTGCATCTTAACTTCTGCATTTTTTCTATCCTTCTCCATTTAGTCCCCAATACTTCCTTGCCCACGCTCATAACCCAAACAAATCGGTGCCGTTGTCTCAGTCAACCGCATATGACTATGCCAACGCTATTACGAACAGCATTTCAGAAAACTTCAAAAAATGAGGCTGACATGGGACGGAAAAAATCATTTCTGGTTTCACAAGAACGAAGAATAACGTTTTTTGATTATTTCGTCTTTGCTAATATGGACAGCCGTTTCCTCTATCCTCACGAAGAAAATGAGGCCTTGTGACGAAGAAAACGACGAAAAAAGTGACGAAGAAAAACTCGAAGTGGGCTATCAGTTACAACAACAATTACACGGAGTGAACAGAGATTCTCAAATCATTCTCAAATCGTGAGACTATACTAACAATATAAAATCGAACAAATTACCTTAAAAACAAAAGAACGAATAAAACTACCCGTTAAAAAAAATACCTTATGGCAAATGGTGTTAGTCCCTCGTCGATCTGTTCTTCTGTGTTTTAGCTGTCCTACAAGTCCGACTGCCTAAAAGACGTTTTTGCAGATTTTTAGCACTTCAATAACGTTTTGTAATTTGGGCACCACCAGAGACGCTTCGATACATCTGATTCAGCCATTTGCGAGCGTACAGTCTAATACGATGGCACGTGAGATGGCGACCTAATGAGGGTCAAGAAGTTTCTGATTTCCATACAAATGAAGCTCAATCAGACCAAAATAATTGTAATCAAATTTGGTACCATAAACGTCGTACCATTAATTTTTGCCTTAGGCCGGTCCCGATAGATTTTCACTAAGACTTGCGACCAGCGAGAATCTTGAAGTCGACATTCTGATTAGCGCTAAATGCTCGGGACTAATCTAAGACAAAAACATGTCCTTTCTCGACCACTTCCAAAAACTGGCTAGAAGTTGCTCCGCTAAGTTGCTCCATGTTACGTCCATAATTGTAGCTTGATATCGCAGCTCTCTTACTTGAGTGATTTGTGATATCGAAAATGAGACTTCTCTGAGATAACAGGGAGGACAATGGCAAAGAAAAGAGTTCAGCCTCATGCACAATGCTATTCGAGTAATTTGTAACCTATGCAAATTCGATAATATCAAGTCATTCTGCATACGGTCCAAGTGGGGCGAAATAGAAAAACTATCTGATAGCACGCTCCAAGCAGCAGCTGTCAGATCAGTATAGCGCCGCAGCATCACCTAATTCAAAAATCCACCCATGGTAAAACACGAAAAGAATATTATTTAGGTAGAAAATCGAAAACTAATAATATATGGGATATCGAAGTTTTACGCATCACATAACAACTTTCTCGCACTCGATGAATCGCTTTTCTTCTATCCTTCAGCTTCCCTCTACGTTATTAGGTCTGATCTTGCTTTATGTCTTTTTCGCTTCTTATTTCTGCCAGTCACTCATTCTATTCTCAATGGATTTAATAAGCTCTTTAAAGGAATGCGGTGCCTATCCTGGAAAAGTACACAGTTCAATTCAATTCGGTTTAATGATATCTACAGAGTACTTTCAATTCAATTCAAAGCGGTCAGCGTCATCGTTCAACCAACGATAAATAACCGTCGACGATTCATTTGATCTTCCTAAGTGAATCCTTTTTTGTCACGTCGTTCTCTGATTTGTGAATTAGTTTTTCTCGCTTACTACTTCGACTGTAAGCATTACATCTATCGAAAAAAAAACCCGTTATTCTAATTGAACTATAATCCGATTTTTCACACAGCTCCATCCTTTGATGATCTCCGTCCGGCTTTTTTCAGCTCGTTTATTTTTAGGTACACCAGTCGAAAAAAAAAACCAGTGCGCACTCATTAAGCAAAGTCTGCCAAAATTTGCCCCGAATTCCTTGGCAATGATTTGCTCAATGACTGTACTTCCTTGACGGGAGCTCCCTTCTAGGCATTCTTTACAAGGCTTCGAAAAGGCAGCTCTATTCGAGGAGGATTTTGACTAAAAACGGACCTTTATTCTTTACGCGACCTCGACGGGGAGGAAACGAGGAGGAAGGAGCTTTACTGGATGGATGGCTGTTTGGGAGAGATGGCTCTGTTTGGGAGATTGTTTCAAGTTTAAATTTTGCAGTGACATTAGTGTTCAGTAACGTTGTACTAGGTAAACAGTAGTAGTAGAGTAAACAGATATGAAATGAATCACATTTCTTCCTCGATTTCGTGCTCGCTGTTTTGCCGGTACCTTCACTTTCATTTTCGTCATCGTTCTAAAACCATTAAAACTTCTCGATGGTTACTGACGCAAATGTCGTTATGCATCCAGCAGAAACAACAACTCCACAGTGAACATTCAACAGAAGATGAGCCACTTTTGAATTGAGTATGAGTAATAAAAGCAGCGAAATAATTTCCTCGATGGCTCATAACTATAATCCGCCATCTTTCGAAATACCAAAAAAAAAATCGAAAATGATTTTGATCACACAAGTACTGAAATCGTATAATCGAAGCAATGAAAGCATTGAAATCCAATTTGAACTCTATTTTTTCGCTCTAGTTGAAAGCTTATATCTCATTGTGTACAATCTTCAATTATCGCTACGATTTTAAGGCTAATCAGACAACCCCAATCAGGCATATAATGAATGCAAAACCAAAAAGAAACGGATTTGTTGAGAAGGATGGAGTTGAACCAAAACATACTTCAGCTTCTTTCGGTTTCTTCCAATCGAACGGTTCGTTCAGATCGGCGTTCCTCATTTCAGCGGCTCGTTTCAGCGCCAATGCGATATACTCGTAATCAGGCGTACTTTGAAACGTCAGATCGTCTATGTAGTAAATAATTCTATGGATCGGTGATGGCAAATCCGCAATATGTTTGATGACTGAAAACAACGAACATGATTACCCTTATGCGCGTACACTCACCCAGATTATCCCCATTAGCAGCTACACGCCTCACTCAAATCAACACTTACCTAGCCTTACCTCTACGACTACCTCTATACACAAGCACATACCTATAGCACGATAGCGGCACTTTAGCTGTACTGTGCATAAAATTAGAAAAAAATGTACCCAGTTGCTTCTTTTATGAGAAAAGCATGACTTTTAGGCTATCCCAAACCGAAAATAACGTCTCCAGTCCGTCCCATGCCTCTAATCTGTTCCTTGTGAAAATTTCGGAGCACTCAACAAGTTAAATGATTTTCAGTTGGGCTGACTACTTAAGCGCACTTTCAAAAGGATGTGACTGTAGCGAAAAAAACTCGGAGTTGAAGAACAGTAAAGTGTGGAATTCTCACTGAGACTCGACTGCATACTTCAGTCACTTTCACTTCCTTACAAGCGCAATAAAGACATGCTGCGTTAAGGCGAGTCAAAACCCATCGTTGCAAAAACTGCCCATGCACAGACGGACACAGAGTTACATTCAGAAGAACAAGTTGATACATATGAACGCCCATAACGGTGAACGGTCACCACAGTTCATTTGGCAATCTTTTCACAAAGGCAAATTTTGCACAAAGGAAAATTTTGCACAAAGGCGTTAAACCGTCAGATCGATCGATTGCATTGCATCGATAAGAGAGTAAATAAGAGCACTGCATTGCATCCGGTTTGCAGTTTCTCTAATGCTTCTAAAAAGGTTTAAGCGACGCTTCGGCCAGATGAGAAAAAAAAGATGTCATTATTTAAAAACGAACATTTGCCGTTAAATAGTCTCTGTTTTTGGCGAAGTACACTGTCACGGTCGATGGTTCGTGACCAAGGTAGAATGGCGTATTGAGTGAATTCGAGCACCATGTACACCCACGCCTCGAGATCATCTCGTCTGCACTGCTCCTTGCCCAAATGACAATTCCGCGACGCGAATCTGATCGTCCCTATAAACTTCACTTGCTTCCGTGGAATTCTGAAAAACAGCTACAATTAATTAGTGAGATTTTTTTGATGACGACAGCAATAAGCAGAATTTTTATGGAGTTTTTTTTTCACTGTTGGTTACGAAACATGAAAATTGGATCATAAATCATGAAGAAAAGGAAAAAATCATGAAGAACTGAAAAACACTTTTTGGCCTTATGAGCAAGATAACAGGTGATCAGAAAACAAACGCAGTTTGGGGAGCAATGAGAGCTAAAATGTACTCGGCAGCAGGTCATCTCGCCGTCTGCCTGCCAAATAAGATTGTGAAGCGATCTTAACCGCACCAGCCACGCGCCATTATATCTATTTCTAAAACGTTTGGTGATTTAAATGTTCTTCGAACCAGCAATCAGCCGCATTGTTCCTTGATCTAAAAACGTAACGGTATGATCCCGTTTAAGGAAATGGAGTGTGCATGATTAGATTCTTAGAGAAGATTACAGACTGACGATCACAGCAATGAAGTTGACTTAGATGCAGAAAACTGCTTTTATGTTTACCTCAAGCTCGGAAACCGTCAGAATTGTTTCCTTAGGATTTCTTGCACGAATTCTTACCGAATCGCTTTAGTGTATTTCTCAGTATATCGTCTCGCAATACCGAAATCAAGAAGATAGATATTGTCGGCTTTTTCAGCCGTTCCAATGGTGAAATTCTGAGGTTTTACATCGCGATGTATGTAGCCGAGATCATGTAGATGCCCGATCGCCTCAACCGTTTCCAGTGCGAGCTTGATCGTCGTCGAGAAACTTAAGATCACTCTTTCAGTGATAGATATTCATTAACAAGCAAACTTTAAAAAACATTAGCATTCATTCAAGCAACTGATATTATCTTCGCGGTGACCTTCCATCACTGTGTAGAGATTCAGAATGATCTTTTCATAGGGCGCTCGTGAAATGAAAGAGGATGGATGACGTTCTACTTCTTCCACCTATCACCGCTTTTCAGTGCAATTGTTCTGACCATTGCTTGCAACCGAAATGAGCTATAGCAG
This sequence comes from Toxocara canis, assembly GCA_000803305.1. Taxonomy (NCBI): domain Eukaryota; kingdom Metazoa; phylum Nematoda; class Chromadorea; order Rhabditida; family Toxocaridae; genus Toxocara; species Toxocara canis. The sequence continues at coordinate 5,848 of JPKZ01001302.1, forward strand.
CTTCAAGACTGCCAACGTAGCGAACAGAATTGTGATATGCAATGGGAAGGTAGTGGATCGGGGGAACGGGGAGGGGGTTGTGTAGTAGATGGCATCTCCTATAAGAAAGTACTACAAATGATAGTGAGGTAACTGAACGAAGTACTGCCTGCGCGCTTTTCATCCCGCGATAACGGAACAAATGGTTGGCGCTCGGAGACAAAGGGGGAATGGAGGAGGGAAGGCAGACAAGAGGCATGCAATACCGAGGTAAGTGCATAAATTAAAACGAAAACTAACGAAAATCGTTTCCCGGGCGTTTTTTTCTGTAGGTCATCGATACTCGTCCCAACCAGTTCCATCACAATGAATTTGAAGTGCTCCGTTCGGCCTCAAAAACGAACTAATCTGGAGGCTTTACCTGTTACGATGATGTTCTAGCTAAAAACAAAAAGATAAAAATTCCAAAAGAACAAACAAGGATCATGGAATTGCTATCAGCCGAAATCTGGCATTCTCTAGGGTTGAAATGTCCTCACGGGCATGAAAAGTAGCAAATGGGATCGATGTGTCATGAAATAGAGGATTTTCATGCATCATTACGATTGTGCAATCTATTTCGTATCTGCTGTACACTGCGGAAAAGTTTCTGCGGTCTCACAACGATGTGACATATATGGCGTTGTTGAAACAAATGATCATGTGATTTTGACACTCATAATTAGTGCGGACACTTCAACTATTGCAATATCGGAAGGTTGATTTGCACTCATTTGAGAGTTAAAGTAACACTAAGTAAGATTATGCTTGACATTAGAACCTTTGTCAATCATCTCGACAAAATGTCGTTTCCTTTCCATTGGCAGTCGTTCGCATTCTTCGAAAATTGCCATCTCCACCTGACAATCAATTAATGTTATGTTTTTGAACGGCCATAAATGCTTCCACACCTGCTACTTGATTTCTATAGATATGCCGTGGTAGTAACAAATATGCATGCCTCCTATATTTAGATTATTGACCACTTTTTCACACATTCCACAACCATGTACACAGTCATTCGGAACTTAACTTAAAGATTGAATTTTCCTTCACCGATTCGATCCCGATATGGAGCTCTCCGCGGAATGTATAACACCAAGAAGTTTTTCAAACATTGTAATGGCAAGAAAATTAAGCTGTTTCGAAGAAAAAATGCATAATTTTATCTAGTAGGGGAAGTAGCCGAACAATAAAAATTGTCAAAAAAATACCGAATGTAGCGATAAGGGATAGCTATATGATATTGAATATGAAATCAAAGAATTTGCACTGTAGTCTTCAATAAAGGATCAGTTAGTTGTTGAATGTCGTCTATGATGGGCGTAACATGTGAGGAATGAGAACGTAAAAGAGAGCGGATCACAAGCCCTAAGGCTGCATCAAACTGAAAGCCTAATTTGCATGTGAAATTTATAGAATAGCCGCAACATTTGTGAGACGCTGAGACATAGAAAAATATGCGTTCACACTGTTACTTATTCAATGTTATATTCGTTGTTCATCTTCCATCCGTATCTCTATTTCTTAGGCTGGACCAAACGAACGCACAACAGCCGTCATGAAATGCAAGGGGACAGAGCAATTAAAATGTGCTCTGCCCCCTGCATTTTGTCGACCCCCTTCTCTCTTCATACTATTTTAATGATGTCTTATTTAATATTATTCAATTATTAACAATATTTAATACTTAATATTGATTCGGAGCTCGCTGAAGTCTAACAAAAGACTGGCGGCAACCATCTACTTCATGCACCTTGAGTCTGTTAAGCGTTCGTCCTTTTGGTCCATTTGTTTCCGTCTTGAGAGCATAAATACCTTTCCTATTCATGTTTTCTATCTGCTGCACCTTATACACATCTCCGAAACCTCCAGCACCGAGCACCGATAAAATTTCGTATCTGTAAAAAGAAATTCTTTTCATCTTAGCAACCCGAGCTTTACGCTCATGTTATGCGAAACGAAGAGAAGCGTCACTCCAATACGCAGAAATCGTTCTTGTCGACGGCGACTCAGCTTACGCATATCGCGACCAAACGATGCCAAATATTCATCGGTACGTAATTTCGATGATAACTCGATTTTGTTTTCACTAACAAGATCTAGTATTTCACGCATGTTTATAAACGTAACCGCGAATAACCTCATCGAATTTCGCCTAACGATGGCACTTTGATTCGGGAAAGGCTGAAAGCACATCCCCGTGGTCTGTGTGTGACGTCGCCTGTCGTGCACGTTACCAAGTTCTGAACGCAAAATAGTGCTCAGGTGCCTTACAGTAACATGTTTTTTTTTCGTTCAGCCAGTATTTTTCATAGTTCTTGATAGGTGGTAAACTGTAGCATAACGAAACGAGGTGATGTAACTCCAGGTTGGTCTAATTCCTTGCCAAACGCTATAGGTGGGGGGCAAAGGGCGCTTAGCAGGTCGCTATGTGGCATGTGAAGAACATCGTTTTGCCGCAGAATGGCGTGCGAGAGTATTCAGTGGCCTGGAAGTGACCTAAAAGGTTTAAATTACTATTTTCCGTCACCTCCTGAAAATTCCGAAGAATTTTGCTCTCTAGCCGCCACTCGCTTTCAGTCCAGTGATATGCAGCTGTTCACTTATGCAGTTCACAACCATTGGCCTATTAAAAGTACACTCACGTACGGGTAGTTAAAAAGGATCGAATTCAAGTGCATAGCATCACATGTAGCTATGCATCGCGGATTACAGAGGCGACATTGTTTAAAGAGCGGTTATTACTAAACTGTACGCAGTAAGGTGAACGAGCCACTTGATTTTGCGGTTTGCTAAAATGATAACGACTGTTTTTGATAAGGATATAGTACTGATTTATGTTATAGCGGTTGTTAGCAGCACTCAACGATTTTAAAATACTTTCGGATTTTCACTCAGAAGCACTACAATTGCAAAATCCCTTCGTTATATAATTGTACGTAACAGAAAATATGGAAATTATGGAATATTTCATAAGACTGAACTAAGTTGAACAATAGTGAAACCCTTACCTATCAAAATCTCAAGATAAATCTAAGGAATGTGTATAACAATTGGGGAAGCCTCAGGACTGAGGAAAACGTTTCGGTTTGGCACCAATCCTGCAAGTCACACTACGCCATAAAGCAAAAAAAAGCTGACTTGTGCAGATCGGTGTTGATTATCACCCCGGGATTCATCTTCTTTCTTGCCATAGGTCCAAGAATAATCTTGCGCTTCGTCTTCTTACCACTTTTCGTCTCAGTGTCAGTCTTGTTTCCTTTCGTACTCTTTCCCCTCTTTCCTTTACCACCATCACCTTTCTTTTTTGCCTGACATTCCGAAATATGATAGATTCATAATCGTCGTAAACATAAAGCCAAATAAGCAGCCCAATTGAACTGAAGAGCTCATTTGACATTTCTGATAGGCTGTTTACTAAGTATGGCTGTAGTACAGCGCAGTGAGTAGTATATCGAGGCACTGTTCCTGTCAACACAATGTTGACGCACCAAGTAAATAACGTTGTATCAACGCTACACTTCCGGCTGATCGATTTTCCTTATTCAAAACGGTGAACATCTTGTTATACTATCATAGAATATTTCATGGATACTGACCTGAGGAAAGCATATTCTATTCGCAGAACACATAAGCATGAGCCGTCTCACACTCAAAACTCGAAAAGTAGAGGCTCTCTTGCTAACAGGTCATACAAGTCGTTGCAAAAATGTTATCATTGCATCCACTAGCAATACCAATTTTCACGGTCAACAGAGTAAAGGAAATGTGAAATAATATTCACGAAAAATCCCGCATCTAATCAGCGTGTTATTACGGTAGAAAGAATAAAGCCGTTTCACCTTCTTCTTGCTTTCATCATCATCTGACTCGTCAGAATCCTCTCCACTTCCACTCTCGATAAGTTTCTCGTCTTCCTCTTTCGACTTTCTTTTACGACGTCTTTTCGAACCCTTACGCGAGGCCATCCTTTGGCGATCTCACCTCCCTGACACACTCAAATGACGCTATCGCCCCACTCGTCGATAAGCTAAGATCCTTTAACCAGCCCAACGGCCGGCCCATAAAACTATGAAGTGACATGAACATCGCGACCGTCCGTATATATATATGATTTCTAGAACATGTAGATTTTTACGTTGCAATGCATACAAATGTCTGAATGAAGGGCGATCAATACACGAGTTGAGAGTGAAACAAAACGAAAAAGTTATTTGCATACGTAATTCTAATGTGCCGTCACAAAATGCACCTCGATATTGTTCGTTTAATGTTAGCCAAAAGCTCCTTAAAGCAGTTGATCGCTAGGAGCGTTTTGACCCGATATGCAAATGAAGAT
>JPKZ01001304.1:5737-23959 GCA_000803305.1 Toxocara canis
GGGGAGGACGGGAAGGAGGAGGGGAAGGGAGGAGAGGAAGAGGCGGGGTACGATAATGTTGGACAGCACTCTAAAAAATCATTGATTGAGAATGTGCACTCCAATTTCCGCTACACGGATTCATAAAAATGTTGTGCTTTTTTGGAAACCACTAAAATCAGCTCTAATCTGACCGAAGTTTTTCACTTTGCATTGTTGGGAGGACGGAGGGCGGTGGGGAAGGGGGGGAAGGCAAGGGGCATGAAAAATAGGCAGAACGGCATGTGCGTGAACGACGGCAAATACCAATAATAAAATAATACGAAGTGATAGGCATAATGCGTCAATGCAACACAATCGTACTGTTTTCCATATCCCCTATAACGATCGCAGCACTACCGTCACCAATAAAATAATTGGTGATTGAATGTGAAGTTTTCGTATGCACTCGACAATCGCTGACACTTCGGATGGCATAAGCGGCCGTCAAACTCACCGTCCAGGCAGCTGTTTTTGGGGGCGAAAATTGTTTGCCCACGCTGAGATCGGATGGAGGTGGGAGACGAACGCGTGGAGAATGATGAAACTTTTTTCATGAAAGTGAATCACCGCTTAAGTGTCAACGCATTCTGCGAAATAAGTTTAGGGGGGCAGTAGAGGGGTGAGGGAATTTGGTTGTTTAATTGTACACTCTATTGCTCGATCTATGCCAAAATTCAACATAACCTCATACGCATCAAAATCGTTTAATCGTTTAAATTCGTTTTGGCTGCACTAACGTAGCTGCCTGCTCTTCTGGCCATTCAAGCACGAGAATTTGCTGTCTGAAATGATGGACAAAATGCAAAAATACCGCTTTTAATTCTGAACCCCTACCCCAACAGCTAACAAATTTTAAAGTTTTGTCCATAAAAAGAAGAGTAATTATCAGAAGCACATCGCAACGCAAACGTTCGGGAAAGTTTATATTAACGGTGAAATTTAACGGTAGCGAAGGGAAAAGCAAAGATTAAGAGCAAATCGAAAGCAAATCTCAGGCAATCCCATGCGTCTATGCATACTGCCGACATTTTACGCCAGTCGCCATTCTCAAATGTGTGATATATGCTATAAGTGTAAATATATGGAGCGTCTTAAGTTTTCGAACTTCATTAGGGCGCAGATTCACTAAAGGTAATGAATTCATTATTTTAAGAGCGGTCGACTGGCCGGTCATATTATCATTTATTTTCGGGACGCTACCTTCTGTTAAGGATGAGCGATCGATGGCTGCTGATTCGCAGTATTTCACCAAGCGCAACAACCCTGGAAGTAAGGCGAGAACGAAGAGGACGGTACTGTATCGCTAATGACACATACAGCACAGCTATGCTAAGCAGAAATAATTCGGCACATCTAGAATATATCAGAAGAAAATTATTGTCCTAAATGTTTGTCAGCACGGCATCTATTGTCTCATAATATGACATATGACAGCACTAGCAGAGTCGAGCCAACAGGCAAGACAGAGCCGAGACTGAGTGCTGCAAAGAGCGCCGTAAGGGAGGATTCGCTTAGGACTAATTGTAAGGTTTGTATCGGATCGTAACAGTTGCTATGGAATCGTCGCGTTGCACTGAGCCAAAGTCTTGAGCAGTACAATTACAGAAATACAGTTAACATTACAATTAGAGGATGAGTATGAGTATATTCATAACTAAGTTCTGAGATAAATTTGGCCAAATTCTCATTGCCAATGAAACATAACAACAAATTGTGTTATCATTTATTGTTTTTTTTGTTTTATTTTGGCCACTGTATTTGCTGCCTATACTTGCTAGTTTGCTGAAATACGCAAACATGGGACGACTTCGAAAATAATTTACGCTCGCAACTGATTCTGCGTTGACGACAACCGTTACTAATGCTAGTTTGTTTTTTCATGGATAAATAGAATATATATAGAAAATAAGTAGGTGATTAACGTGTGACGTGCATCACACCCAACGAAAAGAGTTGGCAAGTAATGCAGAAAGCAGAATCAACAACACTTTTCCGGTCCCTCCTCTCCCGTCTCTTCCACTCTTCTATTGGGAATTTGAACGAACTGTAAATTTTAGGATTCCCGTGGGAACGATCAGCAAACAGTTCGATTATTATCTAAATGAACTGAAACTTCCCCAAGTTTTCAAAGAAAACCCATCCATCAGTAAAAAATTTTTGGCACATTCGGCACCATCAACAAATGCAGTCATAAAAGCTTTTTGGTAGTCTATTTTATTTTGAGATCCCAAAGCTTTTTCTCGTCCGGGAATTTTGATCCGGAGAAGACGTCCGTAAAAATTAGTCCAAAAATTCATAATCGAAAAAACTGGTCCGCAAATGTTGACTGGGAAGAATGATCAAGATTTTGTTGGGGAGGGGAGAGGTGGGGGTGGTAGAATGGGGAAGAGGAGAGTATGGCGATGTTCACATATGAAAGCAAAAACAAATTGGACCTACTGTGCAAATAGGATGCAAAATAGGATGGATGGTTTGTCAACATTTAAAAGATCGTTAATCGCCATAGGACAAAAAAAGAACTGTCAGCATAAGCAAAAGGCTTAGCTAAGGAGATCAACAAAAATATTCTCAAGTGTTTCACCAGTATATCCACCATCACGACAATGAGTGAAAGTTTGATTCAGTTGCAACCTGCTGGATCTTCTCATTGGCAAATTTTCCTCTCAATAACAACCTTTGAGATATGAAGTTAAAGTAATTCGATAGGGAGGAGAAACTTTCTGTGTAAACGATCGTTTCATACGCTTAATTGCAAAATATCGTAGAGTAAACACGCTCTCACCGATGCAAAAAAGTTTTGCATCATTAAGTAATTAGCAGCTAGCTATTCGCTCGCTTCTAAGACTTTTATTCGGATCAGGATATTACTATTGATAAATAACTAAAGAAGAAAGCATATGCTAACATCGAAGTTATCAACAACTGAGCATGTTATTAATGAATATTTTGCGAATATTTTGCTGCAACTATTTTTGCAAAAAAAGAAAAAAAAGACAAAAAATCCTCTCTGAGCTAATCGAATAAAACATGTAGAACATCATATGATCAAAAAACGTTTGCAAAATATGAAACGTATTGTTTCCTTTTTTGGTAGCTACTCATTAAAAAATTCATAGGCAACATTGAACCAAATGAACGAGGTCAGACGTCTGGCACAAAAAATGAAAAATCCCTGATCCGTTGGTTTTTGCTCGCTAGATCACAATCGTTGACGTAATGGTTCATGTTCTGATCCAAACACACAAAAAAATATGAGTAATATAATATGGAAAAATTGCATAAATTTCCAAACAATGTTTGGCTGTTCAATTTAATTTCAATATACTCAAAACTGACTTTACTTTCATTCATTGTGTTTGTGCTTTCGTTCCACATGATGTTTCCCTCTGTGCTCTATATACATTTGACTGTATTCAATAAAATCTATGCGTTCGCAACCAACGTGACATTTGCTCCCTCCTCGAAAGCTTTTAAAACGAGCGAAAATGCGATTGTGGTTTTCTGCGTGAAATTAAAAAGGAATATTCTCCTTGTTTTGCAAATCTCGAACAGTGATTTCGAATTATTTCGTGGGTTGTCCAGAACAATTCGACCACTATGTGTCCTCCTCATCACTATCATTTGCTGTATCGAGTGAAGTACTAATAAAATGCTTGACTCGCAATGCATAATTCCTTGACTCATCTCGGTTTACGACTTCATAAAATATACAGAAAATCCCCGCCGGATGAGTTCTTACTTTCCACAATAATTCCGTTCAAATTCAAAGGCTCTATCGTTTTCTTTTCATTGCTATGCTGTAAAATGGAAATTCCTAGGAGGCTGTTTTATGGAATAGTTTTGTACGAGTTTTCTTGTATTATTTTCCCGACCATGAAGTATAAACTGAGGTGACTTGTAAAGGCATGACAAACGACTCATGTGTGGTTGACGAAAGAGTTGTGAAAGTTTGGATCTTTGGGTACCGCAGTGATAGGTGTGATGCAGTATAACTTAAACGAAACATCCTCGAATCGTGATTGTTATGGCGTGTTTGTCTCGCACAACCAATTTTAAAGAAGCGACTCAAATGCAATGAAGGTTATTACTGCCACTCTTTAAATGAATCCATCATTCACATACATCCGAGAAAAAAAACGCGTAATCGAAAAATTGCATAAATTTCCAAACAATGTTTGGCTGTTCAATTTAATTTTAATATACTCAAAACTGACTTTACTTTCATTCATTGTTTGCGCCCTCCTCGAAAGCTTTTAAAACGAGCGAAAATGCGATTGTGGTCAATATACTCAAAACTGACTTTACTTTCATTCATTGTGTTTGTGCTTTCGTTCCACATGATGTTTCCCTCTGTGCTCTATATACATTTGACTGTATTCAATAAAATCTATGCGTTCGCAACCAACGTGACATTTGCTCCCTCCTCGAAAGCTTTTAAAACGAGCGAAAATGCGATTGTGGTTTTCTGCGTGAAATTAAAAAGGAATATTCTCCTTGTTTTGCAAATCTCGAACAGTGATTTCGAATTATTTCGTGGGTTGTCCAGAACAATTCGACCACTATGTGTCCTCCTCATCACTATCATTTGCTGTATCGAGTGAAGTACTAATAAAATGCTTGACTCGCAATGCATAATTCCTTGACTCATCTCGGTTTACGACTTCATAAAATATACAGAAAATCCCCGCCGGATGAGTTCTTACTTTCCACAATAATTCCGTTCAAATTCAAAGGCTCTATCGTTTTCTTTTCATTGCTATGCTGTAAAATGGAAATTCCTAGGAGGCTGTTTTATGGAATAGTTTTGTACGAGTTTTCTTGTATTATTTTCCCGACCATGAAGTATAAACTGAGGTGACTTGTAAAGGCATGACAAACGACTCATGTGTGGTTGACGAAAGAGTTGTGAAAGTTTGGATCTTTGGGTACCGCAGTGATAGGTGTGATGCAGTATAACTTAAACGAAACATCCTCGAATCGTGATTGTTATGGCGTGTTTGTCTCGCACAACCAATTTTAAAGAAGCGACTCAAATGCAATGAAGGTTATTACTGCCACTCTTTAAATGAATCCATCATTCACATACATCCGAGAAAAAAAACGCGTAATCTCTTTCGGGATACAAAATTTTTTATACATGTTGAATTACAAATTAAATATTGAGGAACTTGATGGGTTTAATGACATAAGCTATGGTCTTCCTAGTGAGCGGTTTTGCCAAACATAACATGTTCGTAGACTTTTCGTACCATGTTTTTAATAAACATAACGGCTTTATGTCCGATTTTCGGTCTAGAACAATGCATGAGCCAAGCTCAGTGGATGCCAGTATTGAATCTTTTCCAAAGACCATTATGAAACTTTGCAGTAAAACCTCATTATCATATTTGTCCTTATTTTGCTAAACACTCGGCAGCAACGACTTCAGTCTTCGGTAAGCATGATAGTATCACAGAAGTACCTCTTGTTGTTCACTACCTTCTCCTTGGAAAATGGACGTTATCACTTCCCTCCACGAAAAGTCATAGTTCAAAAACCCCAATTTTTAAACCTTGCACAGCTTGGTTTTTTGCTCGGTTGCTATACACTATCACAGCTGATTTTGTCGGTAGGTGAACGACCGAATGCATGAAATCAGAAGGCCCCAACTAACAATATATGAAGACTAACAGTCCACGTACAGATGTCATATGCAACAGGAAACTCTTGCACAGATTAGACAAAGCCTATATGGTATCTGACCCCTTATTGAACTAGATAAAATGTTTTCTTTTAAGTTATTCATTCAAAGTGAAAGAAGGGAAACCCTTTCCCGCAACAATGAAATCACCAGCACTGTCGCCCAAGGAACAGCTCTAGGAACACTTCTCTTCTTGGTTTATATGAACTCTATTTTGGACAACCTCTTTAAAGAATGCAAAATGTTCTCGAATGATCCTAAGATCTATCAACCTTTACATAATCCTCTTATCGATTTTTACATCGTCCAAATTCACGCCTTGATCAACTTATTGAATGCATGAGGCTTTGACATTTAAACACATCTCATGAAAAATGTCTTCCATTGTATGTAAATTTTAGGCGTGACTGCTTTTTGAGGTTAAATGCTTAGGTTTTACTAAATGCTGATAATGGGGCCCATGACTTTGGTGCCAAAATCTGTCTCAATCTACATTGGAAGTTGCAGAATTGAAAAACATCTTCGAGGGCTCTAAAGTTTACAGGGTGCGACTGTGAGCCGTACAGAGCAAATATCTTGAGCGCTACCTTAAGGTATACGTAGTTTATAGTTAACTCATTTTAGAATACTTCACGTAATTATAGCCCTCCCATATTGTTAGAGACGTGAAGATTTTTTGAAAGATTCCAAGAATATTTCACTCGTATGGCGCTTTTGTAAACTGCTCATCAAACCATTGTAACGCGACTATCGTACTCGATTAAAAGTTTTAAATCATCGAACTATAAAGTATAGTATGAAGCAATTTGATTTTGTTTTCTGCATAACATACAATTGAAGCGCAAAACACGCTCAATAAAAATCGTCTTTCAGAGACCCTCCATCCAGAGTTTTGCGTATTTGGAATGGGATTGTTCAAAGTATAGTTGAATCGAAAAAAGTTAAGATGTTTAAGAATTGCCTTTAATCGCTCGAATGAACAGCTCTTTTCGATTTGTCCTACTGATCATCCTCCCTCCCTTTCTTATATTATATCTCAAAAAGTCTTTTTTTCTTGTCTGTAACTTCCAAAAAAATTACATACTGTTCTTTGCTTATCTATACAATGTTCTATTTGTCGGTACCTCAATCTTTGTATCTATGTGATTTCAGCAGAATGAAGTTTTCTTGCTAAATGTTCTGTGCCTTCCCCGCTGTGTCTTCCTTTAAGTAAATTTACGGAATACATGTGCATACATGTGTTTGTGTATATGCCTTTATGGCAATATTGTCTTGGTGTATCCTCACCGTCATGTGCAGTTTTTTTCGTTTAAATAATACTGTCTATTAAATTCAAAAAATAAAAATTCTTTTTAAAGAAAAGCTTACTCGGCTGCACGATTCGAATTAGCGACCTATGGTTTTCTGGGGTGAATGCTCGGTAATCTAATGGCTATCCAAACTGTGAACAATCGACGTAGAAATTACTAGTAAGACGCAATGCACTTCATAGGAGCAGACTCACAGAAATTGCTTCCATTTTTAAGGGAACAAAAATAGAATTTAATAGTTTTGAACTAATTGTTTGCTCATGCCATATTTGGCTATTGATGAAACTGAAGGCAGCAAAAAGTGAAGAGTGAAAATATTTGACATAGCGATTATCGTGCATTACATAGCGTAAAAATTGCTTTAACACACAAACTGTATTTGCGTTAATGTTTGCGCGAAGACGACAAATGGCTTGAACGGAAGATTGCCGAATAATTTGCCGTTTGCATGAAAATGAGATCGTAAAATGAAAAAAAACGCATATATAATTCAGCGGAATAAGTTTCTACTTTTTTACAATGAATAACAAGTTTCAATGATCATCACCAGCGGCCATCCATTGCTCTTTACGAACAAATTTCGTAAAACAGCGATAATCACCTTGGCTGGTCTCTCTCCCCTAGCAACATGATGCAATTAAGAAAAATTTTATAGGAATGAAGTAACGGAAAGGTAAAAGAAAAATGAGAGTATCGCTGTTGGTGGCTGAATGGTACTCAATGAAGCGGCAGAAGAGTCGAAAAAAAAAACGATTAGAATTTGTATTTTACATGCGCCACTATTGGAATCGAATTATCAGTTCAAACGACTATGAAGCTAAAATAGAAGTTCAGCGGAAGCAGCGAAAGAAGCGGTAAACATGCATTTAAGAGGCACCGCCATCAAAAGAGACTTGCTAGAGCAGGAAATAATGTTCAGTACACAAATGAACGATGAGTCAGTGTTGGACAATAAGGCGAAAACTAATGAAAGATATTCGCTCAATATAATGATGAACCAGCGCATTCCGATACGTTCGGTAACCAGTGGTGACTCGATCCCTAAGCTATTCTATTCCATATCGGAATTGAACACACCAATCAGTGATCGAACTCATGGCAATAGAAATACGAGGGAACTTACATTAATGTTCACCATGGGATGACTTTCTTATTGTTTAAAAAAACTTTAAGAAATAGCCGAAGCACAAGCTCATCGCAACTGAGTACACAACAGTACATGATGTTAAGAGAACCGTCTAAATAACATTATCAGCGACTATTTAAGTAAGCATAAGTAAGTTAGAAAATGTTCAGGTATGGCTGAAGTACTGAAAGATGTCTCATTAGGTGGAGAATTCATAGATGAGAATATTATGACATCATTTTGTGCGTAATAAGGGAGCGCTGTAGTTTTGTCTAAATCTTCCTAAAAATCGTCTTATATTTTTCATCAAGGACAAATTTTTTCTTCCAAACTTCACTGGCACTTAGTCACCGATACTTAACAGTTAAGCGATCAGGCTCCAAAAAAACTGAGCGATTCGAAGAACTCTGTCTTTGTAAGTAGTGTTATTGGAAGACTCTTCACTGACACGTCTACGGCAGAAGGCCCTCAATAGTGAGATTCTAAAATGGAGGAGATCGCTACTCTACTCGCCCTTCTTCACCTTCGTGCCATCTACCCTCTCCTCAGGAATGATCTCAAAGTTCACGGAAATGTGATGTTTGGAACTAAATGACGCCTTTTGAGAAAAATGGAATACCACATACGATGATTGTGTGCCGAAAATCACTGAAAATTTTGAAGGGAGGTGGAACTTTGCGAAAAGGATGATTTCTAGGAAGCTGAGCGGAAATTGTTGGCGAATTTTGTTGTAAACATCGAGCAGATGAAAGCCTTGTGAGACAGTTCCGCTTCTAGAGTCAAGCTTCCCCGAGGAGATCAATTATGGTGTTTTCATTGAACGCGGAACCGAATCGATAAGAAGAACGTAAAGAAATGAATTCTAAATGTTCCAAGCATTAGTGCTGTTTTCTGGCATGTTTCTTCTTCAACAACAAAATTTTAACTGAATACCATAAGAAGAAATACTGATGGCCTTGCTCGAAGACCTGTGAGACACATTCACATTAAACGCCGCATTAGACATTGCCTATACCTATGGATTTTGTTTACTTCACATAAACTTGCTAGTACTTCAACTTGGAAAGTTACCGTTTCTTCCTGAAATATTTCAACTTTGGAAGGGAATGGCTACTTTCGACACCATTACGATAACATTCAATAAATTTGAAGCGACACCGTTGGAAAAATCGGCAAAATTAAGATGACATTTCAAAAAGAAAAACAAAAGACGAACGAGCAGAACTGGAGCTGTCGAAGTGCTTTCAGATATGCTCGGAATACGTTCATTACTATCAATTGCCATTGTAGGAGCGTTTAAGACTGTTGATCATCCTAATCATAAGACGGCTAATCATTGACGATGCAAACATCAATGAAAATATGTGCACGAAGGAAAGATGCTGTTTGGTTTGTCAGGATCATTACGTATACAGAATGTAGGATGATTGCCATGCGATTATTCATGCGGCAAACGTCTTACGTGAGGCGCACACGCAGATGGGTGTTTCTTAGCTTGCGATGATCCCTGATATTCTGCAGGCCCACCGGAACAGTATTTTTGTTAAGATCGAAAACGTTGAACACATAAACTGACATTCTTGGAATTAAATAAAGGTCTTCAACGAGCTATTCACATGCTCAATTAAAACACACATTTGGAACAGTTCTTAATGAATAAAAAAATAAACAGTATTTTACGCTTTGATTTTTCTTGAAAAAAAAATAAAACAAGATTTCGCCACAAATCTCAAGCTTCTGGGGCGATCAGTAGAATATATTGAAGATATTCAATATGATCAATGGCATCATCGTCCTGTAGAGGAGAAAAAAATAGATTCTCTTCCATTATTCGAAATGCAGTTCAGCTCATACAGCAAGGTAGCACCTCAGTTATTAAAATATGCGATTAAGAATTTGCTGAGAGCAGTATTTCTTTATTAATTAAATCTAGAACAAGCGATCTCACATAAAACAGTTCATTACAGTTTAAAAAATCAATAACAATAACTGATAACTGAAAAAGAGGTTCACTGAGGAAATGTGACCAGAAAAGGAGACGGCCTAACTGATCATAAAGATCTCTGATTGAGTGATTTTGTATTTGAAAAGTCAAAGAAGTACATTATTTTTCAAAATCGCGAAATAACCAACTGGTCCAACAAGTTTTCAGAGCAATTGTTAACAGTTATCGGCGATTCGATATGACTCGGCCGCTAAAAACGAGAATAAAAAAATCGCTGCGACATTTTTGGCGGTGACAAAAGGGTCATACTGTTGCACTTAGATGTGTGACAAAAAAGACACGATGACAAAATGTAGACATGAAGCAGCAGAATCGAGAGAGGAATACAAGAGGTGCATTAGTGGCTGAATAAAGCAGAGAAAGCAATACTCATTGGACATGCACATTGGGGTTACGACAAAATCAAATTAAAAACAGCCGGCTCACATATCCCTAAAATCATCACAGTCAATAAATACGTGCCAAGAAAACTGTGCACTGTAGTCCCTGAGGCGACTGTAATGATCTACAGAGAAGATACACAAGCGTCAAAATGTCAATACAAATGCGCTAATTGGGTACAAACTAGTATTTCATGTTGAGCAAAAACAGTTCGATTGTTGTTGAATCAGTCGATCTGTTCAAAACAAAGGGTCAGGTTGACGTGATTTATTTAAGAGTTATATAAAAACAAGCTGAATGAATACGCTTTACTCTCTTATAGAGAGATTTTTACACAGCATAAAGCTGTTATGCTGTCATTATTGAGCTCCTCTTCTGCGTGTTTATTCCCAAGGCTATGTTATTAATGATCAACTTATATTCAGCAATACTCATTGTCGTTACGAGACATTTCATGTCATATTTTCATCACTCAATTGCTTTTAAACAACGACACAACATAATATTTGCATTGACGAACGAACATAGCAAACAATACGCTCCGTTATTTATGCATTTGCACTATTTTGTCCACCAGACATTGGCCGTCTCCAAAACACCATACTGAAAATAACCGAGATGCAAACACCGAAAACTCTGTTTGCATTAGTCGACTCACTTTGCGAAATAAATAGCTCAACTTACTACTATAATTTCTAGCTGTAGCTATAAGTCTCATGTATCGTTAATAGCTATTCATATTTCACACTCGTATCAATTCATTGTCAAACATATCGCGGAAACGTGATCAACCCTTAAACGGATACCACATTCTATACGTGTAGGTTTATAGGGAGTACTGTTGTAGAACCAGACAATAGCAAGGGATAATATTTTAAATGAATAAGTTTTCGAAGATGGTCGAAGAACATACTTTCTAAGCCAGTAACTCGGGTATGAGTGTAGGGAAACCAGAAAGTACGGAATATTAATCATAAACAAAATCGCTTGAAAAATGCGTGTGTTCCTGACAAAATGCAAACATAAAAATTAGTTGCTGAAAGCGATAAACATCATTCTAGTCGGCGTTCACTTCGCCCGCATTTCGGTTTTCTGCTTTTCGTCCGATGAATTCTTGTAAAATTAAAACAATTTTTGTGCATGGGGGTCAAGAGATGCGAGAACTCAGACTAGCAAAATATAACAACAATATACAGTAGGCTAGCAAAATATAACAACAATACACAGTAGACTGGCAAAATATAACAACAATATACAGTTAGAGTAAAGAGAAACCCATTCCAAAACGTTGTCGATTCACAACTATGACTGTACGATTTCGGCCAGCGTTGACGACTGACATAACGAACTGCAGCAATACGACAATGATAACGTAAAACATTATGACGAGAACAAAGAACCGGAAAACAAAATAACACTGCTAATGAATAACTACTAGTGATTACTGCTAACGAACCAACAAGATAATGAAGAAAAAATGGACGAAACATATGATATCGTTTTAAAACAGTAGGTCATCAATTCGGACTGCTTATACAGAAAAAGCATTGCCATGATCAGACTCGAGTCATCACTTTCAAAATCTTGTTGAGATGTGAAAATATCTCATTTGAGGTCACCAAAAAGTTAGCATAAATGGTGTCAGGCTTAAGATCTTGAATGCAACAGTGATCTACGTAGTAGGCATAGCTCAGAACCCAGTATGAAGTTGTAAACTGCTTCTGCGAATTTAAGGCGCATATTTTTCATTCATCTTTAGCACCGCATGATCATTATGGGCAGTCTTGTTTCCTCTATGTCGACCTCAGCTTCATATAGCGAAGATGCCTGAGCGTGAACGAAGAAAGTTCATAAATGAAAAAATTTCATAAATGCAAAATATTCTGTGAAAGCGAACATCTAAACGGCCCAATGATCGATGACACACGAGTCATTTATGAACATACGAAGCGAGCTGCTTTCGTTGATTACAACCAAACGGGTGCAAATAAACAAAGAAAGTCAACTCGAAGGCGGTTATGGTACGCTCACATTGCTGAATCGATAGGTAGTTCAAGGTTCCATACTACTATGTTGTTATATGAGAATGAGCAATGATGAGATGATATAAGCAGTGGAGCGCAGTGTGAAGCCTGATCGAGAAAAACAAAAAAAAAAGAAAACACCTGCACCACTATAGACAGCTTCGAAACAAAGCTCGACCTAGATAGACACACTGTGGTTAGGGGTAGATCAGTGCGCTATATATTGAGAGTGAACTCTTTACACTCCCACCACCGGAAATGTAGTATTTTATCTCAGCAAAAGTGCAAATGTAATTTGACTACGAGACAGAATTTGGGGTGAGCGTGGAAGAAGGATGCGTAAGCCAACGGCTATTGTAAAGTTCGAGACTTTCAACTCGTGTTCGAGATGACTTTAAAGAGAACTTGCAAAAAATGCTGTAATATAGGTTTTGTGAGAGATTCAATGGTTAGGATTGTTCGAACTAACAGCAACAAAATTAACAGGAGCGGCTGCCCTTTCACTCCTCGCGTACGCTCATTGAAGGTGAGAAATCATTTAAGCAGCGATCTCTAGCACGACGCAACATTACTTGAAATAAATCTATTTAGCATGTATCGTAATAAGCAAGAAGAATTTTCAAACATTTTTCAAAAAATATGACTATAGGAACGAATGACTTCAAGGATAAACAAAAGATCATAAAAGGCTGAGGTTGACAAAAACGCTCGGCATAATTGCGCAAATCTTGAATAGAGCCATCTTAAACAGAGGGATGTTCTTGAACTGTTACGGGAAATAAAACCTTTGCCTCAAATGTACGGAAAGATTCCAGTTTTTTTTTTCTTTTTTTGTAGAGAACCTTTGTTTTTCTCCAACAGTCTCGCGACACTGAATCTCAGAAGCAAATTCCATTGTCGTTCGTCGTAAAAATTAGAGCCACTTTCTTGGATGCAGCTTTTCCCTGGAAGGAAGTTTGCGCTAGAAAATTCGTAAAAACTATACTAGAGCCACAGCGAGCTTGGCTTGAGATGACACGGTATACCGTAGCTTTTGTTTTTGTGTTGGCTTTTATGTTTAGGTTTTATAGCCTGCTGTAAACACATAAAAGCTAAACTCAACAGCTATATTAAGAAAGCAGTGACGATAAACGAAGACAGCAATACATAGCGATAAGCGGCATAAATGTGCACCTCAATAGTGCAAAATTCACTAATAAGAGTACGGTCAGTTTTTACTTCAGCAATCAGCAACATTAATAGCCGTTTCCCTGGAATTCTGATGTCTTTTAGATGACTCTAATGCATCAACTAATTAACGGTTCATTCAAGCGAACACTCCTTGCTACCCTTAAGAACTGAATTCTCAAAAATAAGAGACGGAAGTCTTTCTATTCAAAACGAAAAATTGAGAGCGTGCTCCTGGGAAGGTGAACTAATGTGGCCGAAAATAAGACTTGTTTGCAAGAGGAACGTTATAACTTAAGGTTCCATTCTGAGCGGAAGCAGAATTTACCGTGGAGGGAAGAGGGGTTGGGTGGCGGTAGGGAGGGAGAATAGGGCAGAGATGAGTGGTCGATTTGCTTCCAAACCAGCCCACATGAAAAAAACTTGCTAAAGTGAACATTACGCAGCTCAGTAAGTTAAATTCTAAGTGGAAAACAGTAAGTCTTATCAGCAATCAAACGATGGTGCAAATGATGAATTTCGTTGTGTAAACCGGTTGAAACACTTTAAGTATAAAAATCGCTAAAGAACCATCGAAATGCGACTGCGTTTTGTTTTGTGCAAACAATTGTAAAGCGCATTGTTCACCTTCAGCAGCCATTTATTTATCGCGTTACAATAGTGTCACGCATTATGCAAACGTTTAACCTTTAGTGAGGATGAAAAAATAACCGTGGAAGGGGGGGGGGGGGGGGAGAGGTTAGCGAGCTATGCAAGAAACAGAATTAATTAATACTTAGGAGAGCGTTCCCAAATTTTAGTGAGCGCATTTTCATCGGCCGAGAGCGACCTCTTTCGTTGACCGGTCAAATTTCCATTAAGCTGGCACTATTGTCGCAAAACGCAAATAAATCATCTACCGAACTTACTGCACCTCTACGAACATTCAGTTGTACCGCTCAATGGCTAAGCATTTCAAAAAAGTAGTTACTAACAAGTTTTCTTCAAACGAATTCATGGAAGAAAGAAATTGTGAATGTGCGACGAAAGTGAAAACAAATAATAATACTCGAACTTCAAGCATCCAAGAAGAACTGATAAAAAATCAGCAAAGCGTGAAAATCGTAAGTGCAGTTGTCGACATGTAATGGCTGATTAAACACATAGTAGATAACTGCAAAGTTAAATGTGCGTCGTTTGAAATATTTTTAACCTCCTTATGTTAATATCTCTTAAAAGTTTTATTCCCTCCAATTTGTTGGTAGCATCACCGTAATGAACTAAAACAGCTATGACCTAATTCCATCTACTTCTCTGAAAGAGTATTACAATGAAGGGTATCGATATCGTTTTGCCATAACCAGTAGCAAACATTAATCTCATAATGCTAATTTCCTTGCTGCCATATATCAGCCACACCTATCTATAGGAAAGCGCATTATGAACAAGTTATATCATCGCGTTTGTAAATAAGTATAGATTTATGTATGCACGTGTCTTTCTGCTAGGCAATTTTGAATCATGATCTAGAACAGCCCTTCACATAAATCTCGCTAAGTATTATAGGACTTCCAGATGAAAATGGGAACGATTCGTCGAGTAATGATGACTTATGGCGCATGGAAAGTAATAAAGTGAAAGGAGCAAATCAGAGGGATACATTTCCTCAAGTTCACTTCCCAGGGCCAGAATCTGGACTAATGCAATAAAAAACGTTGCAAATTACACCTTGCAGTGTGATGCAAAAAGTTGTAAAACGTTGCAAAAATAGGTCCGTAATGTGAATACCACCTGGATGAGAAGCTTGCAATGTGCCAAAAACGACCATAATAAAATGGACGCCAGCAATTGCGAATACGTGAAGAAATCATTGCAAGATGACTAATTTCACAGTGCGCGCCAGAATCAGCTGTTTGACTATGGATTGGGCAGCAACATTTGTGCTCCGTAGGTTACGATTTTTCCATTTGGTTCTTAGGCGCTTAGATAAACGTTTTAGGCAGAATTGAGGAAAGCGGGAGGACGTCGATTTGAAAAGAGGTCGTTCGATGAGTGCAGAAAAGAAAGGGAAATTGGAAATCTTTTTTGAAGATGAAGTTATCAGAATCCTTGTCTCGTAATGCGGGAAAGATATGTCGAGTGTTTTAACTCACTGAACGACTGCAGCAAACACGGAACTCCGTTTGGCTCACTGATTTTGAAGAAGGCTATGATGTAGGTATTGGCAAAAACAAAGGAACAATTGAAGCATTTCTTGACTGGCGGAAATGTGAAAAAAAAACCATAGTAGCTCGAAAGGGTAATCCAAGGGTTCTCTTCTCTATGAGCTCTGAAATGAGCCAAGAGATGAGAAAAATCGCCGTTTCCAGAGAATCAGCATGAGCGCTGTGGTGTGGCAGCTCGTTCAGCTGCAGTGAATCGCCTGGCAGTTTCGTCAGGTAAACCTACCAGTCGTTTTGTATATGGCAAATTGATGAAGAAAGCTTGACAATTTCCGCATCGGGTACTGTTTCTGAAATTCAGTCATGCGGTTGCAAAAAATCCATTTTACTCTTTTACTTCAACAGAACTTTGCAAAGAACAACAAAACGCTCCTCACATGGATACACTTATTACTACACATTGAACGAGCGAGCAGCTGTAATTTTCATAAGCATGATATTTGTTCGCATTCAGAACTAAAGATGGTAGTGGTTGGTCAGCTTATCCTACGAGAACTGCAAGCAATTTAAATAGTGCTTCAAATTTAGCTGCACGATGGTTTCTTAACAAATGTAAAGCGCATATAAAAATTGTTGTCAATGAGTACAATATCAATAACTATTCCTTTTTGTACCGCCTAAACGTCCCAAATCTCTGCACTTTGTATGACTGTACGAAGTGAGCGGCTCTTTTATCGTCGTGTTCCACTCCTATAACAAATGCTTTAAAAGTCAGCAATGATTTGCGTATGTACAGAAGAAGAAAAGCAATAACTCAAAAAAATAATAATAATAATAAGACGAAACGCATACAGACGATAACCAGTAGCGCCTTTCAGTAATGATTTACGAATATTCGGGGACACGCTATCAAGAAAGCCAACAGAACAGCACATAATCAGTCGGTAGTGCATATTAGGGCCGAACTGGAGAAGTATTTAGGAAATTCTGATTAGAATCGGAATCGATATGGGTTTCTGAAAATGCCGATTCAATGCTTGTGCATAAAATTTTTTTTTTTGCGAACTTAATTTTTGAGGCTGAGTGAATAGCACGACGGCCAATTACCCAGCCAGATGCAAATAAAATGAAAGTGTTTTCGTTGGGTGAGAGGAACGAATGATATGCTGCTTTCGATCCCAATGGACGTCGGTGGGCGTCTAGTTGGTGATTAATGTCGTCCAGCGTAAATGGAGAGAAGCATGTTTGAGAATGGCGATCATCAAATATGAAGAAAACTGCGCGAAACGATTTTTGACAGAGAACAATTGAGAAAGAGTTTCGTATTTTGGTGAACTTATAGAATTTTGGAAAACTAATATACTTATACAATTCTAATATACTTCTTGATGCCCTCGTACTAGAATTTAATAATTTTTCAAGAAAACATTTTTTTTTAAATGATTGGCTCATTGCATTTGGTTTTCTCTTACCCATGGATGACTAACTATATAAAAACTGTCATTTATGATTTGCTGTAATTAAGCTCAATTTGAACCGATCTTATCTCACTATGTTACTAAAACTAAAACTATTAAAGATCGTATAAGCGTTTAAGAAACTAAACGTTTCACATAGATGATAATCACGTCGCTTCAAATAGTAATTTGCTTCAATTAACTGCTTAAATGAAATCGTTCACAATTTATGCTGTTTTCTTTTCAAATCAAAAATGGTTAGAGGAGGGCGAAACACTTATAATTGTACTTGTGCACAAATCCTCTACCATGGCACTGAAAACAGCAAAAAAATGAGAATGAGGAACTGCCACCGAAATATATATTGTTCCAGTTGTCTTTAGAACAAAAAGGTTCGACGGGTCTGCCTTAATCTTTGCTCAACGTCCATCTACTATGCTGAAATCACATACCCATACACTATCGGATTTCGTCCGCGTTGCTCCTGAAAATGGCCAGCACAATACTATTGCACTTTGGTTTACGATGGATCGACTTAAACAAATTTACAAATGTTATTAGAGTGCAAGCAACTCGAAAAGCAATTTCGAGCCGTTTTGCATAAATGCTTTTCGCGCTGATTATACGAGTGTTCATCAGAGATACTGTTCGGGCAAGGAAAACGTGCACCTTGTCATCTTTCATCGCTCGGACTGCAACGTTGTTTGAAGACTTGTGCGAAGGCCAGGTCAGGTAAAATTTGATTTTTTGTCATTTACGAGCAGTTAATGAAATCCACGCGAAGGACGAATCGTCAGCACGTATCGCGCATTTGCAGTTCGCAAATTTATCAAAACTTATAAAAGGCAAAACAAATGTGGGCCAACGATGCAGTAGGGGGTGCCTCCCGCAGCTCCCCCCCCCCCCCCCC
>JPKZ01001304.1:24145-34575 GCA_000803305.1 Toxocara canis
AAGAGGGGGGGGGGGGGGCCCCCCCCCCCCCCCCCCCCCCCCCCCCCTAAAAATGTACAAGAATTTTCTAATGAAAAGCAAATGGTCGAAACGGAAAGCTAACGAATTTCCCCTGATCCCGCAGATTCTTCGGAAAGGTATTACGGAAACTTCAGTGCAAGACTGAATAATCATGATGTATACAGCAAATATCATTTCCCTCCACTGCAGTCTGCTATTTGACGACGGCGTATTGACAGTTGATGAAATTTTAAAAAAAGAGCACAAAATTTGTGCATGTAAGCGTATGATTGTGATCTTAAGAAACGAATTCTCACAGACGGATGCCCGTGACTTCCTGGGGTAGGATGAAAAGCATGCTGATTCAGTTGTGTCTAAAATTTTGTTCTTGCTTTAGCGCTTTTGTTAATGTAATCGAACTAATGCAGGTTACAAGTGCTTATCCTGCAGACTTTTTCAGACAGATGAACTCTGAATTCATGCTCGGATACATCGCGCAAAACTATAACTTACTCAATGATCTTTCATGTCTAGAGCGGATTTCATCGATTGATCGATGAATTTTTCTTTAATTTTATCGACCATTCTTTAACTGAAATGCTGCACTTTGAGGAGCACATCTCAGACTTTTTCTCGTCAACTTCACGACTGCCATGTGCGGCAACTACGGATCACAATCTCAGCCAAATCGCCTGCCGATTACATCCAATCGAAAATTGCTTCTCAGCAAGACGATGCTATTCGATCTTGCTACAGAGATGCACATATCTGACGCTCAAAGAGGAAGAAATATGGAAGAGTTGTACTGAAACACAACAAACAGTGCACTGTTCCACGTAAGGAAGCAAAAATTAAGAAGAGAATTACTGCATATGAGAAGCGCTGGAAAAGACGAACGTTTTTCGTGAAATCAAGAATACTGTCAATCTAGCAAGTTGAACAGAAATTAATTTCTATATCTCCGCTTTAAATCCGTAAAGTCATAAACGTTGAATTGCATAAATAGGATACGTATTTCATTTCGTTTTTGGACAAGGTTTCGTTCTTGAGGCTGCTCATTTGTGACCCAATTTGACTTCTTAGCGTAATCGAGAGCCTATGGCTGTATAGCCTTTAGGTGAACTTGCCATCTCTACGTTGGAATACAAAGATATATGCTTCACGTGATTTCGACCATTGGTAATAAAGCATTTTGAGAGCATGTTAGCCGAGGGTCATCCAACGGCTAGCCTCGGCAGTTTTAAATGAAAAACCTAGACGTAAATTGCGCTAGCTTGGAGTTGAGAGTCTTTGCGATCGAGGCAGCTAATCATCTGCGTGTTAGTGTAAGTGATCTATTTTTTTTTTCTGCAAGCACAACAAAACTCTTAACTCATTTACGAAGAATGTGAGCAGTTCGCATCATACGCGCTTTCCGTTCTCCTTATTAAAACAGCCAATCCATTCTTTTGATATTCGACAGCTAACTGAAGAACGCCAAGCTGCGCTCGATAATTTATGCTTGCGACCAAACAGTTGCTTTTAACACATAATTCCAACACGGACTTGTCGAGCATCATGCTTATGAGACCAAAATCGTTGCCATTACCGATGCGCTTTCTTGAAAATTTCGCGCTCGGTTTCCCAAAGTGCATACAAAAATCACAATTCCGCCTAATTTACGATCACATAATTAACTTACAAACTTACGCTTAATTTAATTAACTTAACTTACAAAAATCACATAACTCAAATCACTAACTTAATCCGCTTAATCTCCGCTTAATAACTTAATATGCAAGCAGCAATTCAAGCATCATTTGAGACGAAATCTTGGTAGCATGAACTGAACTATAGGGCAAATGTTCTCCTGATCTTCTCTCCATTCTTTGCTACGCACCACATCCATACCTCACCATTTAATAAAATATGAACTGTACCGAATCGGACCGTAATTGGCCGACATTAATAGCTTCCAACGATCGACATTTGCCGCAACCTCTCAAAATTCTGACGATTTTGGCAAAAAAGCCTGGCTGAATTGTTTTGCAAACGAAATTCGGAATTTTTAACTAAATGAGGCATGTCAGCGATGGTGTTGGATTTTGAGGTGGTGTGTTACCGTCAAACCCGGACAATCACGCTTCCGCTTGTCAAAAAGTCCTCGGGGACGAAAAATTCAGTACGCGCCCCTTCCTGCCTACGCCTGCGCGGGAGTACAACAAATTTGAATGGATTGATGGATGTAGGACGACATTCTTGGCGGGGAGGCCAAGAGAAAAGTGAGGCCACATGCTCAATATCATGGATCACTGAGACGAAGCATTTGCATTCACACCATGGCAGGTTCTAGAGATACTAGAGATCTTTTTAGAGAAGCAGGAAAGTACTTTTACTCTGTAGCGTAAATGGAGTGCAAAATCGAATGCATAGAAATCAAAATCGTTGTGCCTTCTCAATCCTTGGCTGCTTTGTCTATAATGGTATGAATTATAGCAGGTGTTTGATAGCGTCGTCCCAATAAGAGATTTTTTAAATTGCTTTTCGTCGTTAAAAGTTGATGAAAAATAAGGCCGAAAACCGGAAACGGCTAACTACTCGTACTTTATATGCTATATTGTATATTTCCTGCACACATCTAAACTCGCATATTGTGTATATCTTGCTTCTATTGACCTCTATCGAGTAACCAGTTTCGCATGTCTCAAAAAATTTTAAAATCCCTGCATACCTCTTCCATCCCTCATCCTTGGCCCCGACTACATTAACGCATCATTTGCATTCCAGGAAAATCATCCCATCTCCCCCCCCCCTCCCTCTCCTTTTTCTTTAATTGGCGTATAATCTAAATCACTGGCCTTCTTGCATGGTTCACTACAAATGCAACGATATACTAACAACACTGGAAGCAGTTTATAAAGAGGTCGAAAACTGAAAATTTCGCCTAAACTGCTCTTCAAAATATAATTTCCAACACTACCCCACCCAAATGCGAACCACATACTGTTAAGGATCCTAATATTGCTGTTACAGCAAAGTACTTCTGTCAAAACAGTGCAGATTTTTCCAAAATCTGTACTTCACTTGTGTCCGTCAAGTTCTGACGCTACAATTTCAGCCAATTACGATCCCATTCAGTCGCCTGAACTCCAATAACGTCAGATAAGTGAACGTCCGATCGAGTCCGGCCAAGTCGTCTCCATATTTTATTGCATGCCCATAACTTTTCCAGAGATTCATGAGTCGAATCCAAATTTAGTTTCGGAATTATCTCAGTTTTACAGAAGAGGCTTATCGTTTTTCGGTGCGGGCAATCTTACTGCTGCCAGCTTAGAAGCACGGAACAAACAGACAAACAGAAACGCATAGATGTGTAGGTGTGTGTGTGTGTGTGCACTAACTTACGAACCACTAACCCAGAATGCGTTTCGCTATGGCGAAAATCGTATGAAATGAAGATAACAACAAAGTATAACAAACACCCTATAAAAGAAAACAGCGATGTACGCACACGTTCATTGCTATCATAATTTACATGGAAGAAATTTACGATGAGTCGAAAGCTACAAAAAGTAACCTTCAAAAGCAAATTTTAAAAAAAGCGATGCATAACAACGCTCAAAGGTTTCAGTTTTTCTTACCCAAATGATCGATGGGAATCTTACATAAGTAAGTGTATTACGAACGATCATGAACGCAAATGAAGGACATTGTAAACGACGATTGTTCTGGATCAGATGGTGTGATATGGTATGGTTATCGTTTGGTGCACTGATAAATAAAACTAGTTTTTAACTTTCTTTTTTTTCAAAAACAAGTTAAATGAGATCGCTTCTTTTTCATTCGATTTCAACTTTTTGTCGATCACTTTGGCAATTATCAGCAGAGAGAAAATGAACGACCATGAGCAAAAGGGATTTCGAAAAACGATCGAAAAGACGACATATTTTCCATGTTAAAAAAATACGATTCATTTATTTATTGGACCCAATGGAACACTCACAAATTTCTCACAACAGCATTGTGCTTCATTTTCATGGGGACTATAGAGCAAATGATGAATTGAGAGAGAGCTAAGTCAGTTAGAAAACCCAAAAAGTAGCTTTTATCTCTTATAAAATAACGAGCAAATTTTTTCTGACCTTCTATTCTCTGTAGATAAACCGTTGTTCGCGTCCCGATTACCTAACATCAATGAACTTCCGAGTAACTAACAAAGTATGAATGTTGTCCGCTAAACGTCTATTGCGAAACGTGACCCATATATTGTGGTGCGAAAAGTTGTATCCCATTCAAGCAAAACTTAAAGTTCCTTTCAGCAATGTGTTTAGTGTAGTGAAATCATATTACCGGAATAGAGCAGGTGCAAGACTGCTATCGCAATCATACCATTCCGAATCCTCGGTCCAGTATGACTTCGCAGTTATTATTGGTCGTGGCTTTGAGCAGCAACAGGTTGCCAAAATGAGGGAAGCGCCTCAGTTCTCTTCGTGAGTGATCCAGAAGAGTTCTAATACTCTACTGCTAAAGTTTCAAAACGGTAGCCGACGCGCTAGTGGTCATCGCCTCTAAGAACACTAACAACGAGAGACTTATCTCAACCCAAGCGTGGAGGCATGCAAAATATGAGAAGGGGAAGTTTATAAACCTCCAGAAACAGTAACGCGAACGTGAGTCATGATCGAAAATAGCGAAAATAGCAAATACTGCAACATTATCGATCGCGAACAGCAAAATGGGCTATTCGCTTCGGCTTATTAGAAGGTTATTAGCGGTCTCAGAAATGCTATTTTAACACATATGATCATCGGAAATTATCGGTAAGTGTTGACTGTTTTATTTCGATAAATTTTCCGACAAGTGTATAACAAATGTGAACTTTAAAATAACAAACCCGTTGTAATACTGATTTATTGCTTAGAGTAGAATGCACTATCCTTTCCTTCTATACTGGGACGATACATGGACGAATAAAGGAGATGAAACCATAGCCGGTGTCACACCACAATTCTTGATATTAGATAGGATCCTGTATATAGGGTCTTAAAACTTTAAGCTTTCTGCGCTTGTATTAAAGAAAGACCTTACTAAATATGCGGGGCGTTGTTCAGCTATGCACACAGGAATGAAGCTAAATCATTGATTAGCGTACTCGGATATGAATTTTTGATATTGAAAGCAGAAATAAAATTGCTTTCAGTCGCTGAGAAATCTCATGCGATTCAATAGGCTTCTTCATTAACGTGATTCCTAGAAATTGCCGTTTATAGTTTTGAATTTTTCAACCCTTAGTTTGCCGCAGCAAAGCCAAGCCTTGAAGTGGAAGACAGTGAGATTTTTCTTTCGTTTTCGCCCCTTAAGTAATTGACAAGTGTGTTGCTTATATGACCTCCATGTGCCCCTCAAACCATCTTCAGCCCTCCCTCCCTCCTTAGCTCATGCATTCCCACAAATTTAGCGCTCCTTTTCGTCTTCAAATTCAGTTCGGGTTCTCAAGCCTTTTGTTCATAGAGTACTCAATAGTGAACTACTTGATTAGGCAGCTATGAAGGGAGTTTTGAATAAAGTGGTATCACTGATGTCGATGAGAAATGCAGATCGTACTTGTAAATTGAATTAATTTGTAGCAAGCTCGTTCACACGTTGTGAGTTCGTTGATCTTGTTTGTCATATAGCTGCTAATTTCTTTGAGAAATTCGTGAGAACATATACAATTGCCTCTTTAGGAGAACTTTCGATTACGAAGTGATTATTTTCGAGGACGTCAAAAGTGTGGTTATCGCTACTCGCCAACAGTTATGATAAAAATTTCATAAAAACAAAGTGTAACACAAACGTTACAACAACAACAAAAAAACGCATCAGATGCCTTCCAGTTAGGCAGAGTTTCAAAAAAGTATGTCCAGTATGAAATCGAAATACCCATCAAGAGGCATAGCCTAAGCAAACTAAGATTACCAAGGATTTGTTAACGCTGCACACTCACTTTCCTCATCTTCTCAAAAATGCTTGTTGAGTTTTCGTGGAAACCAATTCTCCGAAGCGAAAATTATTTAAACATTTCGCGCATAGCTTCTACGTCGGAGGTAAAAAATGAACGGCTAATCGTGAGTGAACACAGAGAGAACTGTATATGCAATGGAAAAGATCGGTTACAAAATTCGGGATAGTAGCGAATTTAGTTTACTATTTTATGCAAGTAAAAGTCGAAATTTCGATGTTGATGAGGCGAATTTATCCTGTGCTTAAATTCATCGCCGATTAGTACATCGAATTTAGCGTTGAATTTAGTGGACTTTGTTTCAAACAGTTCACCAACGATCATGGAGATCAGCTGTAGAGTTGATCGATTGATCGCTTGACCGTTGGCTTGCCCAGACGTAGCCGATTCAACTGAGTGAAATATCAGTCAGCGGCAAAATGCTATGTGATCAGTTTGCAGAAATGATGATCATAAAATGCGCATGCAATAAACCGAGGAATTGTTTGAAAATTAAGAATTTGCTTGCGCAGTGAGCGGAACACTGAACAGGCGAACAAAACGTGCTAATCAGGCGGTATTAAGCCTTTTTTCGATGAGGCTTAACTTATTTTTTGAACTAATGAGGAATCGAATCCAAGAAGATTCCGTTTCTATTGGCCTTTACAGAATTGTCTGCCTTATCGGCTACGCGCTTTTTGCACTTTCTTTGCCCACAACAAATGCGCATTTTGGGACCGTCCTATCTCTATGTAGGTATCGGTGTTCTTTGTGTGTGTGTGTGTGTTTGTGTTTGTGTGTATGTGTGTACGTATGTGTTTATGTGTGTGTGTTTGTATGTCTGTGTGTATATATATATGTATATGTATGTATGTGTATGTATATGTACGTCTGTGTGCATGCGTATGTGTGTGTGTGTCTGTGTACGCGCGTGTATGTTTACGCATGTGTTTGTGTTTGTGTGTGTGTGTGTGTATATATATATGTGGGTGTATGTCTGTGCGCATTAGTGCGTATATGTGTGTATGTGTCTCTGTATGCATGTGTGTATGTGAGTGTTTGTATGCTTGTCCAGTAGTTTCGATTCGCGAACTGGGAAAGTTAGAAAAGTGAAACGTGATCGATGACATCACGAAAGTTCCCGAACACAATCTGGTCATCCGACCTGCGGAAAACCAAAAGAAAACTTTCGAACTTTACTCAAACCCCTTTCCAGGTTTATGGCCAGATACTCAAGCCTTCCAGGTTTACGGCCACCTACTCAAGCCTCCTTCGCCCTCCACCTTCTTCCTCCCCTGCACCCTACAACTGAAAGGATGAAGGCCGCTGTCCATGCGTACTAATGAAGCTGAAGTTAGACGATCTACATGACTCAATCATCAATATGAGCGTTTGCCTCAGCACCAATGTGAAAAGAAGTTCTTTACGCATTGTAAATTTTTCCAATTGACTAGGAAAAGTCTGTGATGCATTGTCGGTTGAGGAATCCAAAGTGGAACATAAGGTGACTCTCGAGACATCACCGAATTCAACAATCTCACGAATGCTGCATCTGTTTGGCCATAATCAACGAGTGGTCCATGTAACTCAACATTAATCTGAAAATAATATTTATTTCAAATTTCTCTCGTTGCGAAATAATTATTAATTAAGTCTTATAATTAATAATTAAGTGCATAAGTGCATAATTATAGTTAAGAAATAATTAAGTGCATCATTGAATTTCTCACACATGGTGAGCATTGAATTTCTCACACATAGTGAACAACAAACATTTCTCTCCCGTTGAAATCGGACCCCAAATCAATGTCACATCTTCCAATACCCTCAAACTCGTAACCGTGATAGAATCGTTTTTGCGGTTATAGTCGCTTCTACGTTGACTTTATAGCTAGCAGATCCGTTTAACAAGTTTTTCTTCTGAACTGATCGAACAACGGAAGATTGACCAGTCGCACCTATCAGCTCCACCGAATATGTAGAAGAAAAAGAAAGAAATTCTACGCGAGAAGAAAATCGACTGAAGTAACCAACTTCCATGAGAACTAAAAGAAGCTAGGCTTCCTTAAAGATATCAAATGGTTCTTGCCGCAAAATCAGGATATCGGCGTTTTTTTGACCACTTATGACGAACTAGACTCACAACGATCCGTTAAAAGTTTACTCACAGCAAAGTTACATCAAATCGTAAAACCAGAATGTATCGCAAAATTTTATTGTAAAAATTATACCTGGCAAAATGTTTCGTTAAACATATCGGTTTGCGTACTTAGCGTTGGCAATACGGAATACTCAGTGCCCTCGATATCAAGGAAGAGAAAATCGACGTGTGCAATTCCAAAGGCTCGCAAAAGAACTTTCATTGTTATCGTTTCGATTGTTCTCCAGTGATATTTCTTATTTATCAGGACGGATGCATTGAAGGAACCTCCTTTTTCGGATACACCACTCTTTAAAACAGTAAAGTTCATTTATAACTACTGCAATCAGAGAATCAATTTGTTTTCATTCGAAAAGAATAGAGCGCCAGTTAAATAAGGGAACTATAATCTGGGTATATCATACAGTATATCATACAGAAAACGGCTTGACGAGTGAGAAAATAATTGTTCACGTAATTGATATTTCGCATTCCAGTTAACCTTAAGAGCTAATAAAAATAACTTTACGAAATTTTATTTATTAAAAAAGCGATAAGGTAAGCTCATGCTGCCGATAAGAAAAACAATATAGTTTTTAATTAGCCGAAATCCGAGTCATATTTGTTGGATCACAAATTCGCCTCGCTGTGAAAATAATCACAATAATTTGTCGTTGCAAATAATAGCAAATGTACGACGCAACATCACTACCTGCTTATATTCACCGATATTTGTGAATGCTTTACCCGCCTCATAGATCGGATCTGCGCCATAAAATCGGATATTCGGATAGGTCTTTTTAAGACGGCGTTCCACTGAAGTGTCGTTGCCAATCCCAATTGTCAGCGCGATACCATCGAATTCGTTGTCAGTTGGAGGGATTATCGCTTTCACGTCGTCCTTAAATTAATAGTCTTAGTATGTTGTTACACACATAGTGAGCAATGAATTTCTCACACATAGTGAGCAATGAATTTCTCACACATAGTGAGCAATGAATTTCTCACACATAGTGAGCAATGAATTTCTCACACATAGTGAGCAATGAATTTCTCACACATAGTGAGCAATGAATTTCTCACACATAGTGAGCAATGAATTTCTCACACATAGTGAGCAATGAATTTCTCACACATAGTGAGCAATGAATTTCTCACACATAGTGAGCAATGAATTTCTCACACATAGTGAGCAATGAATTTCTCACACATAGTGAACAACAAACATTTCTCTCCCGTTGAAATCGGACCCCAAATCAATGTCACATCTTCCAATACCCTCAAACTCGTAACCGTGATAGAATCGTTTTTGCGGTTATAGTCGCTTCTACGTTGACTTTATAGCTAGCAGATCCGTTTAACAAGTTTTTCTTCTGAACTGATCGAACAACGGAAGATTGACCAGTCGCACCTATCAGCTCCACCGAATATGTAGAAGAAAAAGAAAGAAATTCTACGCGAGAAGAAAATCGACTGAAGTAACCAACTTCCATGAGAACTAAAAGAAGCTAGGCTTCCTTAAAGATATCAAATGGTTCTTGCCGCAAAATCAGGATATCGGCGTTTTTTTGACCACTTATGACGAACTAGACTCACAACGATCCGTTAAAAGTTTACTCACAGCAAAGTTACATCAAATCGTAAAACCATAATGTATCGCAAAATTTTATTGTAAAAATTATACCTGGCAAAATGTTTCGTTAAAAATATCGGTTTGCGTACTTAGCGTTGGCAATACGGAATACTCAGTGCCCTCGATATCAAGGAAGAGAAAATCGACGTGTGCAATTCCAAAGGCTCGCAAAAGAACTTTCATTGTTATCGTTTCGATTGTTCTCCAGTGATATTTCTTATTTATCAGAACGGATGCATTGAAGGAACCTCCTTTTTCGGATACACCACTCTTTAAAACAGTAAAGTTCATTTATAACTACTGCAATCAGAGAATCAATTTGTTTTCATTCGAAAAGAATAGAGCGCCAGTTAAATAAGGGAACTATAATCTGGGTATATCATACAGTATATCATACAGAAAACGGCTTGACGAGTGAGAAAATAATTGTTCACGTAATTGATATTTCGCATTCCAGTTAACCTTAAGAGCTAATAAAAATAACTTTACGAAATTTTATTTATTAAAAAAGCGATAAGGTAAGCTCATGCTGCCGATAAGAAAAACAATATAGTTTTTAATTAGCCGAAATCCGAGTCATATTTGTTGGATCACAAATTCGCCTCGCTGTGAAAATAATCACAATAATTTGTCGTTGCAAATAATAGCAAATGTACGACGCAACATCACTACCTGCTTATATTCACCGATATTTGTGA
>JPKZ01001305.1:0-16867 GCA_000803305.1 Toxocara canis
ATATATATATATAAGTACAATGTATATACACAATACATGGCACATTTTAAAATACATATATACATATATATAGGATATATATATGTAACGACATATATATCACTTCTTATTAATAAGATGTCTGAGGAGTTTAACGACCACTTTATAATGTGGTACATAAACGGTTTGTTGAAAGAAGAACGAGACGAAGGGCCGTTCTTTCACCTCTCGCTTTTCTTCTGCACAGATATGGTCATTTAAACAAGAGAAAATCCGGGAGACTGATTGAAGTAATGTATTT
Source organism: Toxocara canis (assembly GCA_000803305.1). Lineage (NCBI taxonomy): Eukaryota > Metazoa > Nematoda > Chromadorea > Rhabditida > Toxocaridae > Toxocara > Toxocara canis. Next base: position 281 of record JPKZ01001305.1, read on the forward strand.
CTTGAAGTATTCACTGCTCCACATTTTTTTCGTTCTACTACCTTCGAGCATGATTGATTAGCTCTGGATCATGATCCTACTTATCCTTCGTTAAGTTGTACCTTGCAGTCGAGTATTTGTTTCAACATAAACGGAATTCATTTGCATAAGTTTATCAGCATACACATGGTGAAATTCATATTTCTCTCCGATGGGATATCATATGGCTGCTGTGCATGATTCATTTGTCTGGTCTAGCAAGAAGGATATAGATCGCTAAAAAAATCCATGAAAAAGTTAGCAAATAAAACTGGGACTTGTTCAGAATTGAAATAGCTCTAGTGCGGTTAAATGTTTGCTTTCCATTTGGCGCAACAACTCGATATACGATTTAATGAAACGTTCAAATGATCCTGAACGGTATCACCATTAGCGTTTCGCATCATAACTCTCAATTTATACGCCAACTAAACCGTATCGCATTGTTGATTTTAAACAGGTATGCTTTTTTAAAGCTGCTAAGGTTACCTTCTGATCGCGATTGGCTCACAAAACCTTGCTAAGCAGTTTGGGTGTCAAATATTGTTTGTGAGTGTTTCGAGCATTTGATCGCATGCTATTGTTGCTGTAACGTCTACAATGTGGCGCCAGCATTCGTATTGCATAGTAGATGCCGTTGTGTAGCATTTGTTCATCGTGAACACTGCACAAGAGTTTTCTGCTTCACAATTTTTCTATTTTTTTATAACGTTCTGCTGCTCATTTTCGCTGGTGCTTTTTACATGTTTTTTTTTCGTTGATAGAGCAAAGTTTACATAAATGAGAATGCCAGATTCAAAACTTTTCCTTACATGTGAACTTGTGAATCGCATTTAATTTGAGATTTCTGCATTCTTATCCTCCGTTGACCACACTCATCTTTCCTTTTTCCCATCAGTTATCTTCGTATTTGAATTCTATTGTTTTCTTAGCTAAGTTTTTGTCTCCTAGGTATTTTCGTTTCGAAGGTGTCCGTTCCTTATGAAAACTGTAACTGTTATGCTTAGTATTATGTCAAAGTAAATAATATGGAAAAGATTTTGATGAGTTTAGACGATTGCAAATATACACCTTCTTCGATTTTGGTTTAGATCGCACCGAGTTGTAAAATGATATGAGCATCCTCTCATCGAGCGTTTACAACATTTGTTCGTAGTGCTGTCAAGCGATCATCAACATTCTTACAATCTCTTCTATTCATCGTTGATTTTGCGTGGAGAAATTTCTTACATGCAGCGATTGCGGAAGTGATAGAAGGGTTGCAGAAATAAAAGAATATCGATGCCACGGTTAGGTTCACCATTGGCAAGAAAGTTAGTGCTATGTGGACACATACTTCTGTGATGCTTTGATAGAGTCGCGATACTTGGAAAGGCCGAATAGAGCCTTCATTTCAGGCTCGCAAACCGTCGCATCGCATCTCTTCTTCTTGCAGCACATGCACATTCCATGCATTACATCAAGCATGAAAACTCGCAAAATCGCTCGCATAAAAATGGAAAAGGTTCAAGCGAAAACGCTTCAGTGAAGGGTCTAGCAAACGAAAACTATTGGCGAGATAGATACCTTGACTGATACATGTCGACCTGCAAGTTCGATGTGTTTCTGTCTCGCAAATTTTCACAGCAATTTATCGAAGGGGGAATGGTTTTGTTGCCGTGCTATGAGACTCTGATACTCTGATATCCTCTTTTGTTCTGTGATGTGACTGTGTTTTGATAACGCTTGCGGTGATAGAGCAAATCCTCGGGCCTGTCGAAAAGAGATCTACATCTGTGGGAGTTGGAACAACGACAATAGAGAGCATGCAACATGCGACTGAGCGCTTATTATGATTGACGGAATGAGTACTTCTGTGAATTTTGAATCGACTACGGTTGCTGAAAAATGGGTTTTGGATGCGGCAAATTGCTTTAGAATTATTTAGAATTACGTCTTACGTCTTGCGTCTTCAAGTTTAGAATTAGAATTACATCCTCAAGTTTCGAAAATATTCCCTATGGAAATTGAGAAGGCTCTGGAAACTGCATTCCCATGCATGAGCGTTCTTGTAATCATGTATTGGCATTGATAGCACAGAAATTTCGTAATAACTGTCAATAATTGCTCAAGGACGAACTTTTTTAGTAAATGCTACTGTAATAATCACCGGTCATGTTTGATTATTGGAAACAATCACGATTAGGATGACGGTAATGGTTCTCAGTAGCTACAATTTTCGGTTTAGGTAATGAACAATCTCGAGTAAAGATTGAAATCATGAGAGTTTGGTGGTTAAGTGTGTATCGTAAATAGTGTTCTTATGGCTTTATTTGAGGGTCGAGAAGATGCGCTTCCTCGATTTTTTTCTTGTGAAATTCTATAAATTTGTCTCAATGCTTAGTGAGATGACAAAAATGTTTGTTGTTTACTACGATAATGCCGCAAGTGGTTATCCGAAAGTGTATGGCGAAGAAATGTCTCATGCGAACAATTTGACAATTCAATAGAGCATTTGGATGCCATATAGTAGAGTTTCTTTCGCAAAATTTAATGATGCGGAATACTTGTGCTTTCTCGAAATCAGGAGAATATCCAGGTTGTTGTGGATTTGCTTTATTTGGGGAATGGCGGACAAATTGATTCACTCAGTAATCGACTCGAAATTACGAACTGAAACACTTAATTATAGACGTTGTAAGAACTTATGGGTATAGGATAGGACAGAAGCAATGTAATGCTTTTAATGAGAGTAATTAAGTGATGATTTTCCACAGGCGATATGAGACGTAGCAGAAGATGTTTATCGTCGCATCAGTAAAGTGTCATTCCGCTGTGTACAACTTTAAACACACAAATTTCGATTGTTCAAATTGGCTTTTTTTTTCTACGGTGACCTTAATTTGAGTGTTTAATTGAGCATAACCAAATGACGCGAGCGATGTTCACCGACATAGCGACAAATTTCTTTCAATGCATCTTATATGTATTTTTCATGGCCAAACTAAAGCTTTCAAGATGATGTTCGCTTGATTGATGATTTCATTTTTCTTTTTTTTTTCGGCTGGAATTAAATCATTTTCTATGACATTCGAGTTATAAACGCAGCTTTGCATTTCTGATGAAGCTTTGTTGAAATCTAAATGAATCGTTTTTGCAATTCTGATTGCACTATTAACATTGTGCTCATTAGCAACGTCTTATGAAGCTTTTTGCATTTCATTTACATACGAGTGTACTCATTAATTACCATCGCGGTTTCGGATTAAAATTTGTGTATGAGTATTTTTATTAAAATTTTGCCCATATACTACAATGAAATATGATCAGCAAATAATGCGAGTTTTATTTGAAAGTTATCGTAAGATTTGATTCTCCTCGTTGCTTTTCAACAAAGTTTTTAGTTCATTCTTGCGCATTTTTTTTCTGTTGCTAACAGGTCATTTTATGAAATACCCAAAATTTGTGCCTCATCCACCATGACGTTTAATCCATTTGAGTGGCAGAAGGGAGAGGAGTGGTGGAACCCAAAAACGCAATTCAAAAGTGATGAATTGATGAGCATGTAGACGGCAATCAAACAGTGGCAATAAACCAAACATCTGAACGAAAATTCACTTATTTTGAACAGGTTCTATTAGTTTGATGCAAAAGGAAGGCACTTCCCATGAAAAAAGGGTAAACGAAAGTCGGCTTTTACAAAGAATTTTGTCTTATAAACTTTTGGTGTAAAATTCTCACGATTTGAGGCATGAACATGGTCTTATAAGTGTTTAAAGTTTATCTTTTACTCTTAGATGTGTTCGGGGAAAGACCGCATTATATGCAACGAAAACGCTCTCACTCTTGAGTAGACAAGTTTGAGCGATCGACACCGAGCCCAAGAAAAATTGCCCACAAAAATTCGACGTAATTGATTGGTTACGTAGAATTCGTCAACATTTACTGATTTTGCTTACGCGGCTCAGAATTGGTAGTAAGTAGCTTGTTCACTACGATGAGTATGGTCTAGGAAATGTGTGAGTGTATGCAATACGCTCTATGAACTTAACGGCGAAGAATGTCTGTGTGATGTCAAATTGTAATCATATTTGAAGTAAGCGTTAAGAATTCTTGTTTGAGAGTTTTCTGCGTTTTGCACATCAATGGTGAGACGAATGAGAATCCTCTGAAAAAAGATAAGTAGCAGACTTTTTGGAGCAGATAGATAAGAGTTTGTATTACTCACATTTAGCTAGGTCAAAGAGACGGACGATTGCGCAACTGGTGAGGCGGCATCGCCTGCCCACATTATGGCTGTCTGAAGAAGTCATCCAAAAACAAGTTCTGGAGGTTTTTCTATGGGATGTGAATGCTTTTCAGTGTCTCACACTAATGCCTATCGTTCAGCGACCTCATATTTGCTTTTACTTGAATGCTAAGTGTGCATATCGCTTTCCGTGCAAGATCATTCAAAGCGGCACAGTTGTCATATAGCAAGTGAAGACATTCCTTGGCTGAACGATGTGTTTCTTTTTTGCATTTGTGGCTTTCCGTTGTTTTTGTAGTCTAGGTTATACAATTCTGAGAAGCGTCGCTTTTGCTCTTTTTTCCGCTAATATCGAGAGGAAATTTAGGATTCGAAATCGACATTTTTCATAAACTGGGTAGAAAACTGTTTTTGAAACCGGAGCTTCTGTTTACTCCAAACTGTTGAGAAAGGTGAAAGGGCAGTGAGGCTAGCAAGGAAATGCTGTAAAAAATGAAGACGGCTTTTTCTTAGCTATTCCGGCTTTTGTAGTGGGCAATTATTGCAGTGAGCAATGCACACCAAACTACCGCCACCATCTTCGGGAACAGCATTATTTTAGATAAGCAAATTTCTTTAGCAGAAGATTACCTAGGCAGTTATCGGAATTGAAAGTTTGGCGATGATTATGAGTGAATAGAGCAGAGCGTTACTATCGCTTATTTAACCTACAAGACTAAACATAGCAGGAGGTTATTTTGTTGAACTGTGCACTCACATTGATTGATCTGTGGTGTACAGTTGGTGCTCATTGTTAGGTGCTCGATCCGGTTTTCTCGTCACTTGCTTCACCTTCTCGTTCTCGTTTTGTGTCGACCATGAATATGGCCTCCTTCTTTGCTGACAAACAATTTTATTGCGTGCGACCCGAACCGTCATCACCAGCGCATACGCTCACAAACATCCGATTCTTCTCTTTATTTACGACGCTTACATAAAAACACTTTTTTTTCGGTTTCCGTCCCTAACGATTTTGCTATAATTTTTAAAGGTTTAATAGTCAGTACACGAAACGGCTCTATTATTTATTACTAGGGGTGCTGAATAAACAATTCGTATTACTGCTGCCAGTATTATTACAGTAGGCGATCGTACTACTTTAATGTAGAAATGCAATACAAGTTTATTGATGCTGAAAATATTTTAACGCTATTTTGCGTAAAACTAGTCGCATTTAAGAACTCTACAAGTTCCATTCCTTAATTCCCACTCAGATTTCTTTGCGATGATTTTCATAAACTATTTCAAAACGCAAATGATAGATAGCAATGTTGAACGAGAAAGCAAGAATTTTACAAAGCCATCGCTGATTCAGCGTCATTTACCATGCGTTCTTTCCGCACAGTGTACGAAAAATGGAGTGAGCAATGCGGAGAATTGTTCGAGAATTCTTTTCAATTCTCGAACATGATTTCTCGAACAACAATTCTCTCGCATGAAAACATTTCTCGAGCAAGCTTGCTCGAGAATTGTTTTGTAAATCACGTTACTGCCATGTCTCGTGTAAATCACGTTACTGCCATGTCTCGTGCTCGTCGATGTGATGATTATAGATTGAAGTGGGATGACCGATATTTTTAATATCACGTCATTACGCTTTGAAATCGCTCGCTTCGATTCGATTTCACTTTTTTCCAATTTTTTAAGGCAAAATAAAAAGTTTTCTCCCCGACTTTCAAAATATTTAAAAAAAAAGTCCATTGGACACTGAAAAATGCTAAAGAATCTCACTCATTTTGCAAGTGCTCCAGCTGCATCTCATGGAAAAACGATTTTTTCATGAAGGATTTGTGCGGACGCCAAATCGGTAGAAAATGTACGCATTCTACACACATAACACCCTGTTAGCAATCTGCGAAATGGGCGTGTTAGTCTGACGAGTGGAACAACTCCTAAAGCGCACACAGTGAGAGCTCCACCTGATATATATTCATATCTGTTTTTGGATGAACCGATTCAAGAGCAGTTGGTCCTTCTCCCCTTTCCCCTCTCCCACCTCACGAACCCCACCNGCCGCTATGCCGCCATTTATAGGTGGGTAACTTGTTGATGAACCTTTTAAAACCACTTAACATCAAAATTGCAAGAAATGGGGTTTTTCATGATACTATTCGTTTTACTCGAACTCTTATGCATTTCTGACTGTGCCTTTCGGCGCCTCTTTGTGGCGCCGAGCAAGCAACACTTCAAAAACATAACTGCATCTCATACGTGAGATATGTGAAAGAGATGCGAAGTATGACGTAAATATGTGAGCATAGCTGTACATACATAGCTGTACACACAAGCATAGCTGTGCCCAACACGTGAACTTCTAAAGCTGCGGTATGAGATGGCAGTGCATGCCTAGTGTGACCTAGAGATATATAATAGCAGACTGCCATAAACCCAATAATGAGAGGTATCCATCCTATTTAGGAGTCTTCCTTAATCGTGAATTTTGAAACAATATCTTATCATCAAAACGGACAAGAATCCTCTGATGTGGGTAAGGTTCGCGCGATGTGAATAATGCTCGCGCTGTGTGGCTAAGCGTCTGATGGTGTAGATAATGACTGCATCCTGTGGATGAACATTACGTGATGTGGACGTGAACCGTGTATTATGGGTGACGATCGCGTAGGGTGAATGAGCATCGAGTTGTGGATAAGGATCGATTGTCGACAGTAAGCATCTGATAGTGTAGAACAAGTATCAATGTGCTGTGAAGCACGATCACGGATTATGGGTGAGTGTTGCGTGGTGTGGGTAAGCATCTCGTCTTTTGCTATCACTGTCTTAGTCGATCGAGCTCAATTTGGGCTGATAGCACCCATAGCAAATACGCTATGCTTAGCTTGATATATAAATTTACTGAAGTACTGTGAGAATTTTGTGGTAAACGAACGCAGCAACTTTTATGCAAATAGCAGGTGAATTCCCGATTTGAAAAAACCGTTTATCGTTGTTACATTGTGTTTGAAATTAATAATTTTTTGATTGCCGGTCAGACAAAAATGAGAAATTTCTGTGAGTTGTCAAGGGATCTTGCGCTAGTTTGTTTTCATTTATGATACCAGCTGGGCAACTCTTGTTTCAATAAAACTCGACATTTTGTCCAGTAGAATCTCCATGGTGTAAATGGAGCTATTGCTTATGAGAACAAATGGCCGTAAATTGTGAGTGACACATCCATATCAGTATAGAAGGACGACCTGGCATCAACGTCGATCGAGTACTTCATTTTTTTTCAAACTTCTCACCTTTTTGATTCAATCGAGGTTTTTCGCTATATTAGGTAGGAGCCCATCTTTTCACATCATGCGAGTTGAGTTTGTTATATGCACAAGTCTGTTGTATTCCATAATATTTTTGATGAAAGGGATATTTAGCGATCAGGCAATTATCATTTCGCGCCCACGAGGGAAGAGAGGAGATTAGCGATCGTTGAGATTGATGCACTATGTTAACTGTTAAGGAGAGAACCGCTTCGATGATAAAGTTCAATTAAAAATGACAACGGTATGAAATCAGCGAATCTGCCATCAGTTTCCAACAAGTTCATAGTCCCTAACAAATAAATTGTTTGGTTCTTTTGCTGGGAGGGTAAAAACGATCGTTCCTTTATGCGTTCATTCGAATCATCAAATTCAAAAAGCTTTCTCTAATGGCACATTCATTGCCTGTTCAATGAAGCGTACACAAATTTCAATTTTTACGTCGAATATTAAACTATGATTTTCGTTTAGTGCAATCACAGTTGGCTTGTACTTTATTTTGTGGTGCGATGTTGAGCATTCGTCTACATGAAATTTTTTTTCGCATTTTCATAATTGCCGATTGCGAAACAGTTGAAAGTGCACTGAGGGTGTATGTATACTCACAAAATGTTGCCTACAAATGCTGATACCTGTTTGGCTTGAAAGCGAAGCGATGATGAGTACATCGAAACACGAACTATCTGTCGATAAGGAATATTCTTCTTTGCGATTGAGCCAAATTATCGCATCGATTTGTTGAGGGTCAAATCAGTTTTGTTCCTAGTCTGCCTTTTTTTTTTGGGATTTCTCTAATCGCATATTTGGTAATGGGGCGAGTTGACTCGAAAATACGTAACTACTACCTGAGAGAAACTTCTCGACAACCTGTAATCTGAAACTTCTGAACAACCTGTAAACTATAGCTGTCTTCTTCATATACCTCTCGAATATTGAAGGGAACTGTTTTTCTTCTTGTTCGTACTTCTTAGGTGAAACAAAGTTAACTTTGCCGAAAGTCAGGTTGATACTACTGGGCGATGTTTTGCTGATGATTGGTAGATAACGCTTGAGCGTAAACGAGTGAGCAGGAAGGAATCGTTTGTTTTTAGGATCGTGCAATACTGTTTAGAGATTCATTATTTTCTTTTCGCATAGATATCATTCAGACGGCTAAACCGGCTAAACTTCTTAATCGTTATACTTAGCATTATGCGAACACATAATGAATGTTGATGTTGTGCGACTAAGCTTCTGGGAAATAGGGCGTTCTTTTTGCTAATAAACATATGGCAAAAGAATTGTGGAAAGTGGATTTTTCATTTTTCACCGATTTTTCTCAAAGTAAAATATGTTCTAAAATGAGCGCTTAAAACCGAACTCAACGTCTGCTACTGGTCTCTATTTTCAGGTTTTTTTAAATGGCTGATTTAAATATGTTTCGTTCGCCGTATATCACTTCAGTGCTAAGCAAATTTTAATGCGAAACATTCAACGATATAACATCAACAATGCTATGGAAGCTGAATTCTTCATTTTATGTTCTATGAAAATTAATTAACGGCCAGTAACGGTTAGCTGAGAATGTCGTTTAATTTCTGTGCAAATCTGATAATCTTAAAACGTAGCATTCGTGATGGTAGTATATTTGTGAAAAGAAATGAAGAGAAGAGCCGATTATCGATAGCTTTCTCACATGATGCCAATAGCTATCGATAGGTGAGTGCTCAGACAGTTTTTTTCTTGTTTTTTTTTTTCTTTTGCAAAATTTCACAAGTGCCGAAGTGTTACACTGCTCTTACGTATTCGCAGCGCTTTTATTTACGTTTTTGATTCGACGGCACATTCCTTCCATTTTGCAAAATTCTGATTTGATATTGCGATTTGCAATACATTTTGCAAATCTTGTGATATTTGGCAACGTTCTGGTCAAGTACCCACACCAACAAATTCAACAAAGAAAACTACACTTGTGGGAACTTGCACGATATTTTATGCGTTGCCCGCAGGTAACAGATAATATATATGGAATGCGGCAATACGAAATGCTCAGCGAATAAATATTAAATACCGTACGAAAAGGTTTTAAAAACTATCCGTTAATAATCAAGTTTTTTCTTTAGCCGATCGGACTGCCATGGCAAATGTCTTATCAAAAACTTGTTTTTTTTTTTGCGATACGTTCAGTGGAAAATGTAACTCATCAAACTGCCACCGAATGCGCTCAAATTTTTAGCACCTTCAGCTGCCAACAAGGCTGGTGAAAACATTTGAAAATGGATGCAAGAGGTGACTCATGAAGTACAGTTTATACTCCAAACAAAACTCATGCCCCTAACTTCAGTGATCCTCGAAATGAAATTGCCAGAGAGACAGATAGAGGAGGGCATACATATGCGGGAATATGTGACGCCGCTACGGTGCGTTTGATAAATGCAAATATACTGGGGCGCCTAACAGAGGAACCACTTTCAGGTAAAGTGTACAAAACGCGAATCGACCGGTTATGGAAATTTTGATTCAACCTGAAAGTAGGGGCATTCATTACGAAGGCTATGAAAGCGAATATATTCAGTGTGTCTTCGAGGATGGCGATGTCTCGGGCAAAAACGAACGATACGAATTCAGGTGAAATTTGTTAGTGTGTATTTTTACGTGTCTAAGTTGTAAAGTTCAGTTTCGAGTTACTAAGTTATCGTTGAGTTATTAAGTTCGAAGTTATTTTATAGTTACTTATAGTTACTTATAGCTGCGGGTTATTTTTTTTAAATGAAATGAGTTTGAACGTTTAGCGCATTTTTGCCGGAATTGCTAATATATAACTAGAAGAATTAAGCAATGATATAAGTTAACACTTCAGAAGGTTTTTTTTGGTTGCAAAGATAAAGTTTTTAAGGTTTGCATTAATTTTGCAAGTTAGCGGAAGCTTGATACCGAAAGCCATCGAAAAAATAGCAAATGGAATGCGACATTATTCGACCCGATGAGGAGAATAATGTGGTCTTCGATTGTGGGAACGGAGCAGTCACTAAAAAAGTTGTTTCATTCAGCATGCAATTTTTCCCCTAAAATTTCGAAAAAAGTAAGCTTTCGCCAAATCGAAAAATTATGTATTTGAGCATTATTTGGTTCTCGACGATAGGAGGCATATTTAATTGAACCCATGTTGAGCGCTAGTTTCTATAAGTCAGTTGTTTACGAACATGACGTGGTCACATCTATGAATTCATGAAGAAGCAGAAGGATGTTTCGGAGCTTATTCCAAAAATAGCAGAATGATGCAGTCGTGATTTGGATAGGGCGAATATTTGTATATTAACATTTGGCATGCCGGACATCAGCAAACAACTCTGAAAATTGGTCGACTAAGTCCAATTTTTATGACTATCAACTTTTGCATTGAACGCAGCTGAGTAAGCTGAAACTTTAACAAATAAGCGCTCGAAAACTTTCATATACCACATCAAATAAACATGAATGCAAGGTATGAGCTCAATAATAGCCAACATATATCGTTGTTCTCGAGATGTTGTCAAGAAATTTTGATAGCGTAAAAAATCGGCTTAGCAAAGGTGCTTTCATATGTTTGGTCGTTCATTTTTAAACGAGTGGGTAATTGCAGTCGCCCATGTGCAAACAATGAGGAGGAGGAGAAAATGCGAAGAAAACGCGCATTTTTAACTGAAAAAAAGGCACTAATGTCATCGAAGACGTGCTTAAAAACTAAATTTATGTGTCACATTTATTGCTGTGCTTACGCGATCGAGAACGGAAGTGTTAAGCTAGGTTTGGGTATGTACTCAGTCAGCCATCACTATATAGTAAAGGCGATTGGAGAAGAGATGTACCGAAGCAATGGCCAATCATTGAAATCAGGTAGGTATTCGCACTGTAACGGATAATAATTACTCAATAAATTAGTGAATAGCTGAGTGATGAACGCTCTAGAAGCTTTGTAGCAAAAGTGTTTAAACTCATCCTTGGAAAATTTTGCCAAAAAGAAAAATGAAATTTTGCCGCAACGTTTCGACGTGATTAATATGCCGAACGCCTCGAAAAGTTGCCTAACCAAGGTATCGCAAGCATAATTCTAGGTGCCGACCAGACCTGGAATGTTGTGGCCGGATTTGCTGCATACCGCAGGAAGCAACCGTACCTTTTTGGTAGGCTTTTTTAATTTGCTGGTGTTGCCATTATAAGTACTAACATATCATATGTTCAGCATAAGCCTGAGGATTTTTGTGGAACTAAAAAATCGCGAGCTATCTTTTCGTCGAGAAAACAAGATGACAAATGTGGCGTTGAGCCTGACGCGATACCTGTTTTTTTTTGGAGCCCTTGTTAAAATTGTTTGCTAAATGTTTGGAAACCAAACGGAAAACTGTTGGCTGCTTGTGAGCATTTGTGCTCAGCCCACAAATAAATCATCATTCACCTTTAATGCTCATTGGAACAAAAAAATTAGTAGTCGAGCGATCTGTTGGCGAGATCGGAAACTGTCGTCGCGGTCAACGAACACGCGTTTGGAATTTTCGCGTTCGTTTGCACATTCTCATTTATCATGCAGAAATTCGAATTTCGAGCTGTGTTCATTGCGCAATATGCTTGTGACTTCAAAGATCGGCTCGGCGACGCGTATCAGCCCAGATTTGGGTCCGGGGAATTGGATTTGTGCGTAGTTATTCAGATTGCAATGCTTCGTCGCGCAGTTATATTCCAGTTGCCAAAACTTGTTCAGAAATGAACTTCTCGACTATTGTAATGCCTAAAATTACCAAGTTTAGTCGTGGTAACTTTTTTTGATTTGCCGAGTTGAAAGCGCACTAAGCAGGCAAACATTTACCCACCCGCATACGTAGATAATCGCGGACGTGAGTGAAAATAATGCGCTTTTGCTAGTGCATAAAAAGCACCGCATTAAAACAAGACATTTTTTAAAAGGTGAAATGGCGATCAGAAGAGGACACTGGGCAAGGCAAAAGCATTTTTTCAGGCAATCTGATATATCGCTGGAATGACTGAGAGAAACAAGATATTAAGCCATTTGTTTATTAAATTAGTCACTTTATTCGTCTTTCAAGCTCCAAGTATCAATTAGCCAACTAACTTGTCTGCTTAATGAATTAGCTTATTTAATAATTAATAAGTACTTTCCGGTTTCAATTATTCGTTTTAGTGATGAGCACATGGCTCCTTTGACGTGTCTAAAACTATCCGTACTCAAGTTCGGTGAGCTCGCTAACGGTCCGTTTATTGTATCTAATGAACCAGCAGCTACCTAATAGCAGTCAGCCATTTACTTCCAGAGATAAGATTCAATGGAAGGAATTGGGAATGAGGCATTATAGGCAATAATTGTATAATAAATGAACTTCTTGACCATTGTAATGCCTAAAATTACCAAGTTTAGTCGTGGTAACTTTTTTGATTTGCCGAGTTGAAAGCGCACTGAGCAGGCAAACATTTACTCACCCGCATACGTAGATAATCACAGACGTGAGTGGCAATAATGCGCTTTTGCTAGTGCATAAAAAGCACCGCATTAAAACAAGACATTTTTTAAAAGGTGAAATGGCGATCAGAAGAGGACACTGGGCAGGGCAAAAGCATTTTTTCAGGCAATGCGTTCTAATGATTTGCCGAGTTGAAAGCGCACTAAGCAGGCAAACATTTACCCACCCGCATACGTAGATAATCGCGGACGTGAGTGAAAATAATGCGCTTTTGCTAGTGCATAAAAAGCACCGCATTAAAACAAGACATTTTTTAAAAGGTGAAATGGCGATCAGAAGAGGACACTGGGCAAGGCAAAAGCATTTTTTCAGGCAATCTGATATATCGCTGGAATGACTGAGAGAAACAAGATATTAAGCCATTTGTTTATTAAATTAGTCACTTTATTCGTCTTTCAAGCTCCAAGTATCAATTAGCCAACTAACTTGTCTGCTTAATGAATTAGCTTATTTAATAATTAATAAGTACTTTCCGGTTTCAATTATTCGTTTTAGTGATGAGCACATGGCTCCTTTGACGTGTCTAAAACTATCCGTACTCAAGTTCGGTGAGCTCGCTAACGGTCCGTTTATTGTATCTAATGAACCAGCAGCTACCTAATAGCAGTCAGCCATTTACTTCCAGAGATAAGATTCAATGGAAGGAATTGGGAATGAGGCATTATAGGCAATAATTGTATAATTGGTAAACATATATATTGTTCATAAGGCACACTTCGAGAAGACGACTACTCGATGTTCAAATCTCTTTTGCTCCGAATTATTGTAAGATATTTCACGTAAGTAGTGATTCGTTGCGTTCAATCGTGAATCGACTTCTTGAGGAGGCTGCTTAAGCACACATTAGTGTGTCTTCTAAGAATTTGTTTACTACACCTTTCTGAAATTTTTAGATGTAAATTCTGAAATTTTTCTGTGACCTCATCGGACACGATCATAAACGGACTAATGTGGCTGACTTTTCGCAAATTAAAAAATTTTGTTGGCAGCTTCTTGAGGGAATCACAAATGCTTCTTAGCCGCTTTATCTGCCTACCATCCCAAATCTGTCTAAAGACTACTGAACATTTATTTTGAACGCAGACGATTTTGAGTTAAGTATAAGGTATGAGCGTAGTATTCTCGAACTGTGAAGCAGTCCAGAACAGCTCCTTGAAAAGTTTTAGTAAAATATCATGTTTTCATCCTTTGTTAGTCGCAGTCTTCCATCTTTCTCCAGGATATTCACATCCGCATTGTCATTAACGTCGGTTTTTCGTTGGTGGAACTTAGTGATCTACAGTCTATTGCCGAATGCGATAACTGTAGCTTTCTATTGATTTAGCTCGATCTGAATGTCGATCACAAATTCTCTTCTCCTCGCTAAGTCGTTTCTTACGCTTTCCTCCGTTCTTTTTGGAATTCGATGAGATAAAATGAATACAAGAGATTCACGTCATCGGCGTGCGCTAGTGCTTTATCTTTCAGGGTGAGCATTGTGAGGAGAGAGAGTGACAAAGGAAATAGTAATGGGGGAAACATTCCACGCTAAGGAATAACAACTTCCACAGCGCCAAAATTGGAAAGGAGACCTTTGGCGAACATTGTCTGACGGTCGGGAGCTAAGATTCCCATCAGTCGCTTTTCTGTAATGTTAGGGTTGAGTTCGTCAATGAGTTTTTGCAACAGCAGCTTCATGCTGATAGCGCCCTAAAACCTCGGTTGTAAATAATCGAACGGCATGGGCACTGTTATAGTTGTCAAAATCAATGTAAATGAAATCAGTGGCATCAAAATGGGCTGTGATCACGGAATCGTCCTGACGAAAACAACGCTGAAAGTCAAGCAGCTTACTGTGGAGAGGAAGTAAAGTTGATCAAAGATGCACAGATGGAAGAATTTTGATAAACAACAAAGAATTATGACCTGGTTTATTTTGCCTGACAGAATGCATTCGCGGGAGAAGCAATGGTGGACAGTGCATACATACATACGCTTCTGACATTACATATATACATATAACGTATATATATATATTTATATGTACATATTTAGGTTTCTTTTTATTGCCTCGGCTTGTTTCGAACTTTTTTTGAGGGGAGGGGAGCGGTTAGAACACATTTTGGGGTTGCTTGAGTGTTAGTCTTCTGCGTTTTCTTTCTGTGCACTGAAAGCTATCTCTGATCTGCTTTGGAGTTTCCATTTTCTCGATAGAAACTTTGGATAATCGCATGATGGACTTTGCTGGAGAGTTCCTCAACGATAGGGGCCTGCAATACTCGCTGAATCTTGCTTTGAGTGCACCCGCCTTCTTCCCCAGGCTGTGTGATCGAAGTATATATGATAAAAATTGGACTAAAAGCGAAATGATTTTTGGTAGTCCTCTTTCATGGATGGAGAGCTTGTCTCGCTGTCGCAAATAATGAGTACTGCTTCATATGTCGGTTTCAGTAGCTCCTCTCTAACGCATTCCGAAATCAATGTTAGCAAACCGCCATTGTTTATTAGTTGCGATGTGAAGTTCGTTTTTCTGCAACTTCATATCCTAGGTGTCAAACGGCTCTAGTGACCGCACGTACTCTTCGTGAGCACTGAAATCCGAGTTGATAGTTCGTCAACAGACTCTTCGAGTTGGCGCATTTCATCGTTCCTAGAGGTCATTTCTAGAACAAAAATTTATACTTATCGATGACAGCTAGCAACTATATATATGTATATCATGGGTAGCCTTGCTCCATTCAGATTTCTTCTATTGTTCTCTCTCTGCGCTGATAGAAGAGGGCTAGAAAAAAAACCATTGAACAAGAGCTACCAACGGTGCCAACAAGTGAAGCTTAGAGTGACCCTTATCTAGTCCAATATTCTTTTTTTGTGATTCCATCTCTTTCATCTTGTCAAAACACATTCCGAAAGGCATGGATGGAATGGAGATTTTTTTTTTCGCAATTGGCGATTTTGCGAAGTGTTCGAGATGTCTCATGCGCTTATCATCTTACCGAAAAGCTGCCCTTATCTGGTCCAATATTCTTTTTTTGTGATTCCATCTGCTTTCATCGTGTCAAAACACATTCCGAAAGGCATGGATGGAATGGAGATTCTTTTTTTCGCAATTGGCGATTTTGCGAAGTGTTCGAGATGTCTCATGCGCTTATCATCTTACCGAAAAGCTTTTTACGCGCTTTGGAAAACTAAGATTTGCGAAGCAAATTACAGCGATGTCATGTCCATGTGTATGTACGCCTATTTGAGTGCTTATACCACTCTACCCGGTAAATACAACTTGAAAATCGCTAAAGTAAGGACAACGAAATTTGGTCCCAAAAATTACACTGAAAGTAACCTTCTACACTCACTCTCAGACTGAAATGGTCGAGAAAATATAGGCACTTAACAGTGTTCAAATATCCGAATATATTTTTCAGTTGGTTGCGTAACATAGTATTTTCGACCATGAGGCTCTCAAAAAGACAAATCTTTAGTCGAAAAGATTCGCATGAACGATCGGATCAGTCGAAATATGAATTAGCGTGTTATTTGCATGCGCCTAGTACAACCAACTTGTTTGACAAATGCA
>JPKZ01001305.1:26802-42701 GCA_000803305.1 Toxocara canis
GGGTGGGAGAGGGAAGGGGCGAGGGTTTTGAAAAAATACATCCCCTAGTGCGTACAGTAACTTTCGGAAGGGTAAGTTTGCGTTAATGGAATATTTGGAATTCCAAATTAAATAGTGTAACATAACATTCTCAAAATTTTCAACTAGGGTAATGTTTGTTGCGCTGATCCTAGCACAGTTATCAGAATTTTCCTCATAGGTCATCGTTATTTGAATAAGTTATCGCATATTTGCTTTGAGCAGCTGCAGAAGAAGGGATGTAGGGGAGAAGGGGGAGGGGAGGAAGGGATGAGGAAGGCGGCTGTGCTTATGTTAGGCTAGGAAGGCAGTCTTTTCGGCCTGTCGAAACATTTGCTAAGCCTAAATGGTGACGGCGATAAGTCGTGTTACCCTAACGTAAAATGCTTCGAGAGATGATGACGCAATAATGCTTTGTTATCTCCGTTTATTATGTTTCCCCTTCAGAGCAGCCCATATGAACTTGGCGTCCACCATCCAACAAACCGTCGGATATATGCCTCCTGCGTTTTAAGGTTACCTCCTGGGTTTTAAGGTTTTGTGATTTTTTTTTCTTTTGCTTATTCGTAGTTGTAAAGGAAGTGGAAGGGGTGCAGGAGAGTGGGCGATTGGTTCGCCTTATGCTTCCAACTGAGTCATCTGCATACGCCAAACCATGCACATGCATAGATACAAGTCGAAGGAATTCTTGTATTCCACAAAACAAATGTTAATTGTGCATGACACTTCTTTGTTATCGTTTACTCGGCGAACGTGCAGAGGGTGCAAAATTAAAGAGGAGAAAAAAATGGGCGCAGAGCAGCTGCGGGAAAACAATTGCACCAATCGAAATTAAAATCGATGCGAATTTTTTCGCCGATTGAATGCCTCAGATTTGTAAGAAAGTAAAGCGAGGATGAAATTATATCGACAGCGGTCTACGACTACTTCAGGTAATTCGGAATTGTTACTGTTTTAGGGTTTTCTTACACAGTTTTTGTTTTCAGTTCAGGTCATTGCCGTTGTCGTTGTCATCATTCTTTACATTTCCCGAGACAGTCGTGCACACTTCCCCTCTCCATTTATTGTGCTTTCTCTGCATACCAGCCGTATGGCAACTAACCGTTAGATGTAATGCCTGATCGCCTGACCAACGCATTTCTTCGCAAACGTAAGCTTTTATCGTGAACGCTGACAAATACGTGAGCACTTATTGTACTTGAAGAGCAGAAGTATTTATGCGTTCCTGAGCATTCTTGCATTTATTTTCGAGTAATGAAGTGACGAGTTAGGCTGTATGCAGGGATTACAAAATGCAGATGGTGCTTATCTTTCGACTCCGCTGGTACGCTTTCAGACTTGTTTTGCTCGGTGTTACTGGCCGATTGTCCTAAATGATTGTTAAACGGCACCGGTCGTTCTCGCTTAGAAAGAAATGTGTGAAAGATTTTGAAAACACAAACCTTACTTTATTACTGAAACAATGAGAGCGCTGTTGAGCACGCCTTCTAAGACAGTTTACAAACAAACTGCTTATTCGATAACAAATTAAGAGATACCTCTTCCGTCCGTTCTTCTCGGCGCATGTATTATCATTCGTCGACCAGTCTTTAGTGTCGAAGCTGCTCAACTTCTCCAGTACAGTCTAAGAGAGTGTAAAATTGGCTTTAGAACATCCTAGTTCGCTTAAGATGTCTCTCCAACTTTTCCATTCATATGCATATATTTATACGTATATGTACGTGCGTATATATATATATATCTATATATATATACATGTACAAGTATTTGCCACGTACGCATGTGGCACGTACACATGTGAATATATGTGTACGTGTCATATGCAAATATATATGTATATACTTTAATTATTTGTCATATTTTGGAAGAGCATGACCCTCGCATGCCACGCTTGCCGTTTGCCGATTAGGCAGTTTTGCCGGGCCGCATGCGAAGGATCGGTCACTCGTTCCGCCACATCATGCATTCGAGAAATGTAAATGTGCGCTTGTTCCTCTCCGATTTATACGTGTACATAGTATGTTAATGCATATGGCTGCACAAAATAATTTCTTGATTCATACGAATTAACGGACGTTCATGCGTAATGGAAATTGGAAGTCGAAGGCACCGCATGAGCGTCGGAAGAACGCGTTTCAGCTGTTTGCGGGAAAGTTAAAGGGAACGGACTCATATAAAGTGCTTACATGGCGACATTTGAAGGATAGTTTAAGTAACCGAGAAGAAAACTGACGTTGGCGACATTGCCAACCATTCAAAATTGCATGAATCACGTTCGATAATTGCTTCATCAAGTTTTACTTTTTCAACAGAAATGCGTCTTTTCTGAAATTTTTTTTTTCCGATACGGCGAAAGAAACTATGAAACGCTTTTACTCAACCAAGATGGACCTGCTTTCTATAAACAAACGAACCTGGTGATGAAAGAAATTGGCGAAACTGTTAGGAATGGCAAGTAAGAGCGAAATGTCATCGAAAGAGGTACTAGTGTCGCAGGTGTTCATGACCCTTCGACCATGACAATTTCATAAAACTGTCTATTAACTAAATTTTCTAGTAATGAATGACAAATATGGTTGTTAAACGGTAGTCACTTCAGCGTAATTAATAACTACATTCGATGAAAAGTTGAAGTGTGATGGGACCTGGGCGTTTAGGTGGATTCAAAGCGGCTTGTTAACGCCATAATCCGCTAAAACGAACACTGCATCATGGTTATAAAAGTGGGTCACTATAGGTTATATCAGAACTACCGGGCAACTACTCTTGGATAGATCAGTAGCTTGACTAGAGCAAGGAGAGATCACGAATGCCGGAGCAAAAAGATACACAATTTTTATAAGACAGGCGGCTTGGAGTGCACATTTCTGATTTCTCTGCAGATTGACGGAGCGGCAGCTGCGCCCACATTTTGACGACTTTTTGTGTCGTCATTACTTCGCAATGTTTTGTTAGTGGAAGGGACTTGTGCACTCACAGAGTGTTGCCTCCGGCGTCCAGATGTTGTCTGAACTCACGAGTGTTATATACAAACCACCTCATTTCAGCAGCACTAGGGCTTAGACAGGCGGCTTGGAGTGCACATTTCTGATTTCTCTGCAGATTGACGGAGCGGCAGCTGCGCCCACATTTTGACGACTTTTTGTGTCGTCATTACTTCGCAATGTTTTGTTAGTGGAAGGGACTTGTGCACTCACAGAGTGTTGCCTCCGGCGTCCAGATGTTGTCTGAACTCACGAGTGTTATATACAAACCACCTCATTTCAGCAGCACTAGGGCTTAGACAGGCGGCTTGGAGTGCACATTTCTGATTTCTCTGCAGATTGACGGAGCGGCAGCTGCGCCCACATTTTGACGACTTTTTGTGTCGTCATTACTTCGCAATGTTTTGTTAGTGGAAGGGACTTGTGCACTCACAGAGTGTTGCCTCCGGCGTCCAGATGTTGTCTGAACTCACGAGTGTTATATACAAACCACCTCATTTCAGCAGCACTAGGGCTTAGACAGGCGGCTTGGAGTGCACATTTCTGATTTCTCTGCAGATTGACGGAGCGGCAGCTGCGCCCACATTTTGACGACTTTTTGTGTCGTCATTACTTCGCAATGTTTTGTTAGTGGAAGGGACTTGTGCACTCACAGAGTGTTGCCTCCGGCGTCCAGATGTTGTCTGTACTCACGAGTGTTATATACAAATCACCTCATTTCAGCAGCACTAGGGCTTATTTAAATCAAGCATAGGAAGAAAGATATTCTGAAGCTGAGTTGTGCCGCAGTCCGATCATGCCGTTCATAATGTAGAAAGTTTTCCTTCTAACAGTAGTTTTCAAAACAGAAAAAAGAGTCTCATGAGTCATAAGGAAGGGAAAGTGCACCATGTGCATGACATAATTTATAATGTTGTTCATTTATAGTACAGTTTACGCTACCTTCGGCATCCAATCAGCTGTCAGTGCTGACTTGCCATCTCGGCCGGCTTTCATATTGGCAATTTCTGTAACTTTGCGTTGCTTGTGTGCAATTGTTATCAAGCCAAGCTACTGTCAACTATTGAAATTTATGTTGTTTAAAATTTTCACTATTTTTCAAATTTGAACTAGTTTCAGAGAAATTTGTGCCGTCGCCAATGGAGGAACAGCTACTAAAAACTCCAGAGCCGCGTAAGGTGGAGCGACATTTTGAGAACGAAATTTCCACTCCGTCACAGCCAGATACTGTCGAGACAGTACCCGCACAGCCACAACGAGCTCAGATTGCCTACTACAGGTCGCAGACGGATCAAGTACCTTCCTACAATCCCGTTGAATAGCGCAGCACTCAGCTGGAAATCAGCGCAAACTTTTTGAAAATAGCAACGGCACTAAGCTGTTGTGATGATGGCCACATTCTCGTGGTAAGCACAGTGAGGATCATTTCGAGAAATCTAAGGAGCTCTTTGCCAAAAAAAGCTGGAGGAAAGGAAGATGGACCGGTCGAGAGGCCAATTACATATATGTGTAGCCTGTTTTCGTGGAAAGCATAATGACGTAATTAAACAGCGTGATATGCGGGGCAGTAGCTAAAAAGAAAATTGCAGTCTCTAGATTCAGTTCCTCGCAGAGAGTAGTAATCTGAAAGCAAGCTTGTGCTTATCCGAGCAATTTTCAAGCTGAGTTAATTAATGATTGAAGATCCGCTAAAATAGCGACTTAGGTTCGCAATAAACAGTGGCTTTCGTAAGAAGCGCTGAGGTCCTGCTGTTTGCTGCCATCAATTGGAGGAAGCAATCGAATAGCGACTTTGTTTGCATGACTTCTTGTTTTGCCGTGTGCTATCACTTCCTACTCCGATATTGCAAGAGGTGTGAGGTACGGCAGCCGAAGTAAACGTGCGAGGCAGCATTTTCGATAAGTAGCGTGTTTTTTCGATAAGTAGCTCCAGTCGCAGCACCAGCGATTTTAGATGTGAGGCGCCGTAGCAGAAAATGACGGTGAATTTCAGGAAAGAGGAACAATTTTTGAGGAGAACCATTGAAAAAGCGCTGAAAACTGGATGTCAAGTTGAAGTCTTTCCTGACCTGAAAGCAAAGGTATCTGGACGATTAGTTAGGAAGAGGGGAGGGAGAGGGGAGGTGGAGGAAGAGATGGGAGTCCTTGAAACTTCTGAAACATTCAGAAGGAAATAGCACCCACTCTTCCCACCCGCCTACTCGGGAGAGCTCGATGTGGATGGTAGATGTTATCTTATGTAGAGGAGAACATGGTGCTAGGGTAATGCTAGTGACAAAAGAGTTTTCAAAGAAAAGGAGGGGCATTTTTTATCCGGTTTCCAGAGGATCTCGTGTCCTCCTTCAGCGCTATTGGGAACACCTTTCTGTCTTGGCATTTTCGATCTGCGTCGGTTGTCGCATTCTTTGATACTTTGCAAAACGACGCCACACACACACGCACACCTCTTACAAGATTGTCAATGCTGATGAATGTTGTTGTTGAATAATGGGGTGCTTATTTCTGTACTGAAGAGTGAGCAGTCGTCGTAAGCAGTTCTACCAGCCAACCCTTTTAACAGACCTCTTTCTCATATGCAACAACTGTTTCATCTAACCTGCTTGCCTTATAAATCTTGGCCGACATTGCTTATGCATACTGTACATTTTAAGGAACGCTGTAAAGCGAAATTAATGTTTCTTGTCATGAAAAGCTCTTTAAAAATCTCCTTTAGTCTTCAAGTGTTAACGTCCATTAATGCCTGACGGCTTCGGAAAGTTCCTTTCAAATAGTGCAGTTTGATTTTGCAAAGCTATTTGACCGTTGAGAGTGAAGTATTGTTAACCCCTACTGAGATACGTCTTGAATTCTGTTCTGAAGCATATTTTCCCAAAAGAACTTGTTTCCATCATTAGGTCATTATTTCATTAATATTAATTTGTCCCATTGCTTGCTCGCTCTCATGAATTCAGTTTTTTTTTGTGACTGTGAAAGTGAAAAGCAAATAACGATTTCTCACGGCAATTTTTGCATGCAACGATTTTGCGTTCAAATTCCACAATCTTTCAATGCATGTATCCCCATGCATTGCTATCATTATTGAAGGAAACAGCAATAATCAACGTTCCAATTATATACGATTTTAATTTGTTTCGTTAGTTGACATGTGGAATATGCTGATAAGCAGAAAATCAAACGATCAGATGAATATATCACATACGAAGCATGATTGGTGATCGATCAAATTGATCAAATCGCTCATTCAACGAACGAATCAGTATACGCTGTCAATCAAATTGTTGATGTTGATTAACATGCCGATCTTGGCATTGTTCCAAAACGAGCACTGAATCTCGATGGGAATACCGGTATTAGCGATTTGTTTTTTTTTTCTTTGGAGTAAGGTAAGTGTAAAAAACACGTAGTAAATTAGCGTCTGCTTGTATTAGGAAGACATTGGTAGGGACGTGTGAAATTAGACTGCCGGCAATGTAAACAGCATTTAATTGTATATGCGATTCGACAACAGCTGCGTTCACATGATTATAGGACACAACGTTGCAGTGCGAATCTCAGCAGTAAGTAAGGTAAATTTTTACTAAATCGTAAAACAACTTGTTGTTCCGTTGCGAAGCGTGAATGTGAGCAGTAAGCAGTTCGTGGACTGAACAAAAACTTCTTTTAACAACAAATTGCAGACCGACCGTCTAGGCAAATCAACAACGTGAATGAGCATTTTGTATTTCTACATTCGGTAAAATAACCATTGATCCCAATTGGTGTCCTCTTCTCTTATCCGTACCAACACAAAAGTTAGGTCCACAATTGCCGATGCGCATCAAAAAATAAAAATAAAATGAACGAACTTTGTGAACGGTGGACTGAATTTTACCATTTCGACTCCCAGTTAAAGCGCTGATCAGGTAAGGGGTTCAGAGCATGTGCTTTACTAGCAGAACTGTGAACCAATTTCTCGATTTCTTTTATCGCCGACTCACCAACATCACGATGACAGTATATACTGAAATGACAATTGGTGAAGGAGTCTTTAGAGGTAAATTATGCGGAAATAATTTCATGGTTTAGATCGAGTGAATGGGTTTGGCACAACGAGTAGACCACATCATATATGCACACGATTAATTGCAAATGAAAAGCACATCGCTATGATGCGACTTACAAACGCAATTTCGGCTAAGCATATAAAGCACTTTTTTTTCTAACAAGTAGATCACTGGGAATTTTTGCTATTTTTGCTCACCTTACATGAGCGCATAGTTCGATGTGTGATGTTGGCAAAGCGCATATCGCGTCGGCATGACGGTCGACATTCTCATTTATTTTTCTAAGAGACCTGTCGAAAAAGGCTTTTGCGATTTCTTCAGTGCACTTTTCTCAGCATGTTTCTGCACAACGTTCTTCATGATATTGCTTCTCCAACAATCGGTCTGCAGATTTGCATATCATTTGTTCTAGGAGTTTTCAAAATTCCGAAAATCTGATCCCCATTGTGCTTGTGAGCTAAAACCCTTTCAGGCCGTTCGTTCCTGATCCACTAGAGGAGACCACGCTGCCAGAACCAGAACGCCAAACAGCCTCTTATCACGATGTGTCCGAAATCTGCGGCCTCTCAAAGCAACCCTCAATGAGCACTTTGGAACGTCCAAAGGAGAAGAGAGCGGAAATGATGTATTGCAGGCCAGGATTCGATAATGTACCTTCTTACTGAGAAGACAAAAGCACCATATAGCATTGCATAGAAGAATTATCCATTATCGGTAAAAACTTTCTTTATACGCACTTACAAGGGAAGCACGAAAAGCAAGAAATGTGCAGTATACGGCATAAGAAAGAAGACATTTCATTCAGAAAGCAACTGCTAGCTTTATCGCAGAAGCAAAACGCTTCGAGATGAGGAAGTACATGCAGGACGCTCATGATCTCATGATGGCATATGGTCTTTCTTTGGAGCGATTCTAGCAAAAAATTTTTCGCCTAAAAAGAAACGAACATTTTCAGGCCGTTTATTCCTGATCCAATGGAGGAGACTATTTTACCGACACCCGAACGGCGTAAGGCATCTTATCATGATGTGTCTGAGATTGGCGGACTCTCCAAGCAAGCATCATTGAGCACGCTTGAATATCCAGAGGAGAAGAAGGCGGATTTGGTTTACTATAGGCCCGGTTTTGATAATGTACCGTCCTATTAAGCACAATTCAAGAGGATTATTTTCGATACTTCAAAAAACGTCCAAAAATATGCGTTTGCAATCTAAAGGACTATTGCTCAGTGCTTCATTATGAGTTTTGAAATGGTGAAAGATATTTGACCTGAATGTTTTTAAAAATTTTACACAAGATTGCTGCTGCAACAGGCATTGCCAGTGGTTTTACGTAAAGAGTTCCAGTAAAAAAAGCGGAAGCTCGTGGAAACAGCTTCATAGAAGCTATACTGGAATGCTGGGAATACAATACAAAAATTATAACAAACACAATAGGGTGAGCGTAGTTTACTCGGAAATTTAGACAGCTTTGCCCTACTTAGCAGTGTGATGTTGTGCGAAGAAATTTCTCCCCATATTTGCATCAGCTCTCTAATAAAAGTGAAGTTCGGCATGCGGTTATGAAGTAGATGATCCGATCATGATCAAGTTACATCGACAAGTGATCCAAAGATCACATGCATAGGTCGTTTACAGTTTGATTTGAAGTTGAACGCTGTAGCGGTATGCTAAATGTTATCAGCATTTCACACAAAATTGAGCACATTATTTGAACTTTACTGATGAAGTTTAGATTGCTCCCTAGAAATTCGCCGCTTTCTTTTTCTTCATTACTACGCAACATTTATGCGAACTACCTTGAGGGATCAATTTTATAGGAAGATTTTGTATGATATCTTCCTTAGTCACTAATTTGGTTTTAACAAGTTGCGCTAAACATTCATTTTCTTACGTAATGCAAAGGCAATCAATGTCCAATTAAACACCTTTGCGGATGTGCTGCACGAATGCAGTTTTTGTTGTGTTTAATGAGCAACACGTACTTACACCCGATAGTCACAACTGGCTTTTGAGGCTTGAACGGAGGCATCATTCTGGCGATACGGGTTGTACGGCTGGTTTGATATAACCGAGCTGTGCAGCTCTGCATCATATCTGCAGTGATGGATGCTGTGTCATGGCATCGCGGGGGTAGGGCGGAGGGCGGGAGGTAGGAGGTGAAGTATGCGACATGACCGAGCGTTATGGCAAGTCGATTGTGGAGTCTGTTGCTGCATAACCTTTGAGCCTCAAGCAGTCAGCAACCTGTGATGTTTTTCGGATCTTTTCTAACCATTTTATACCATTCTGTATTCCTCATTCTGTGCGACAATCGCATGGCCATTCTTATAAAGTTCCACAATGCTGAGCACCATAAGTGCTCATAATACGAAGAAACAGAATACGAGTACCGTTTAGTACAGCAATTTCTTTTTGATCATTCTCTACTGCGTTAAACTGTACCGCATACTATGATTTACTTCTCGTGTTTCCTCGGGCTATGATGAAAAGCGGAAACTAAAAAGTTTGGACTTATAGAGCGATATAGTGGATAGCTGAGCATTTGAAATACGAAAAGTTACACAGCAATGCAATAGACTTTCCGGAACAGATCCCATTTCCGAAAAAAACTAATGAGGTAAATTTTAAGCGAAAGGGTGATCGAACAAAACGACACATGGGTTAACACTTTCCTCATGCGGAGTGTATGTGGCAAAAAATGCAAATTAGAAGCGTGAAAAACTGCATAAGGTGACAGGGGATTTGAGCGTCGATGGTCAAACATATGCATCTCGGACTGCCCATGACGTTTTTTTCGAGGATTTTCAAGCAGCATTCCGGTCTTCGGCTCACTTACGAGAAGAAAAAAGGTTCAGTTTCTATTCAAGAGTTCTGCCGAGTTCCCTTGAGATTTCTCTTCAGGCAAGCGGTAAACTCACGGATCAGAGCTTCTGTTAACGCCAATATCTTTAACATTACTTGTCTGAGTGCATGTCTCAAAAAGCTGCTTGCATTTCGCGAATGCATAGGAACTGCGCATAGGATATTTGCGAGCAGTCAGCATCATGACTGACAAAATCAGTGGAGCGTATTGGAGCCGAAGCGCTGCTGTTTTTGCTCCTTTCTGTATTGAAGAAAGACTTTTCAGCGCGCTGTCATGAATGTTTTTTTTTTGTTCGTTTTAGCAGTAAATGCTGCTCTCACCTTCATCAAGAAACTTTTCAGTGAGAATTGCTAAGTGAAGACGCCGCCGAATGTATATTTGCTATTCATATGCACTCGTCATTAGGAGTGTACCCGATGGCAAAAAATGCATTGCAATATCGCATAAATAAGGAATGACTGTACGGACGCAGCATATCTTTCAGACATCCCAGTGAGCTTTTGAAGCAGCCGAAATCCGGAGTCATCGCTTACCGATCTCAAGCAATTGCGAGTCCGGATATCCTAAATTGGAGAGAGCGGGAAGTACAAAGGAGCAGCTCGAGATCTAACGGAGGTCTCTCAGAAATAGGGCAACGGTTCTATCCGTCGAACTACTACTGTCCGTACTTAAGACTCTCCTACAAAGATTTCATGGTAGCAGCCATCAAATGCTAGTTTCCCCATAGCGCGTTAAATGCATCATAGGCTTAGGACAAGGGCCATTTCAATAACGATTACAAATTTGTCCAGTGCAATCTCACGAACTTTCGGAAAGACCACTTTAACGGTTTGGAGTTGTGCAGTACTAGAGGCCGATTGAAATCGTAGTGCCGTTCTTTATTTGCGGGCAATAATTTCTTCAATATATTCTAACAGCAGCAAGAGCACAATAACATAAGAACGAGGAAGCTTTTTGAAACAAGGAAGCTTCACAAACATAAAGCATTCACAAGTGCCATTACATTCCCTCGTACAACACATTAATTACTGCGTAGGATGCAGTGAGCCAAAACACACATTCAATGATTTAAACCGATCATAAAAAACGACGAATCATCGAACGCTTCCGCGAATTGGCTCACATCCTCGGATGCTAAAATCTATTTTTGGCACAGCGTGATTTCAACGGAAGAGGCGCAAAATCTTCATGGAAATGAAGCAATATCAAGTCGTTTTCATTGGTTCATATCGCACTAAACCTCGATCGTCCACAAAAGACAATCGCCTTAACAACAAATTAACAAGTAGGAACCACAATGGTACTAAAACAAACATCATTAGACATCTTTGACTGAAAATTGAAATCGAATCCAGTACAAACCAAATGATCGCAACTGTTGTTGGGAAAATGATGATGAATTGTACAACTCGCTTTGTATTCAGCGTTGTATCATTTGTGATCCTTGCGCCTATGGCAGCGAAAAAGAGTAAGAATAATAGCTGCAAAATCATCATTAATGTTTTGCTTCAACACCATTGTAGTATTTGAGAGGACTCTCTTTTCAACTGACTATTGAAATTGGCATCTTTTGCAAATATTCCTGAGTATTGTTTACTTGCGACGGGGTCTCTAAGCTATTGGTTACGATATAAGCTCACTTATTCGAAAGTAGAATATCACTCAGATGAATCATTCAGATAGAATATCATTCAGTAGAATAGCAGATGAATCGCAACTCCAACTCCATTGCTTCTCAGAGTGAAATTGATAGAGAAAAGTAAGCACATAAAATAATGCACTCGGCATAAAGCAGAACAACGCGGCGCAAAATAACTAATGATATTATGCCAATACAGGCAAAGTTATTGCCCAATTAAATTTATCGAATTTCGACCTCACTCTAAAAGAGCTGTTCGGAAATGCTACTGCAAAATTTCACTGAGCAAAATGAACCCAAAGTGGTACAGAAGAAATGCCAGAAGGATCAATTACATACCTGATTAATGGTGAAAATAAGCCATGATATGAATAAGCTCCTTTGCACTGGAACGCTGATGAAGCTTAGGGCAACTGAGCATAACTGCAGTAAGAAATATAACGCAAAAGATTCGTTGATAAGCAGTGTCGATGGAAGTCGTATACACTTCACAATTACCTGCAGCAAGCGACCCATTCATCACCTGTTTGTGATCACGCAGTGATATTCTTTTGAAGACAGGGATGAAATCATGTTTCAGAGTCCATCCGTAACCAAATGTTGTGCCTTCTGACAAAACAATAATAGCCATATACATAAACATAAATATGCTTTAATATAGCAGCACAATCAATCAGGAACCGGACGGCAGTTACTCATCTAGAATGCAGCTGCTCGGCCTTCCGTCACTTTTGCCCGCATGTTCCATGGCAATTTTTAATGTACCAAAATGATGCTCCGTTGGTCTATGATTTGTTTCGTTTTTGTAACCGATTATTTCGCTGCTTCCGGAGGTGGCCTCACCTATTTCAAAAATCGACGCAGACAGGGGATGAGTTGGTTTCAAATTTATAAAATGCTTTATGCAGTTCAAAATGGTCGAATTTCAGGAGGCTCTGAAGCACTCTCATTTGTTGTTGAACACCCCTTGCAATCAGCTACGATCCTTCTCGTCACCGTTGCGGTACTAGGGATG
The DNA here is from genome assembly GCA_000803305.1 of Toxocara canis. Lineage (NCBI taxonomy): Eukaryota > Metazoa > Nematoda > Chromadorea > Rhabditida > Toxocaridae > Toxocara > Toxocara canis. The sequence continues at coordinate 39,367 of JPKZ01001305.1, forward strand.
AATCGACTGGTGATGTGTATCACTGCTATTTTTTAGTCGAGGTACTCATGCATTTCCTTAATGTGGAAACAAGGTTTCGAACATTTCTCTGCGGTGTTTTAAAGTGGACTCGGAACGGTGGGTTACTGCAAAAGAAAAAGCCGCTTTCACGACCGCCTTTTAGGATCATCGGTAGAACTGGGTTTCAGTTACATCGCACTGGCATCAATTGTCATAGGAATCTATTTAAGACACTTTTTTTCGTTTTGTCGAGCGACACCTCGATCTTCTCGGCTAAGGACGTTGCTAATTTTTTGCAAATCCTCATTTATCAGCAACAGAACATCTGAGTCGTTATCAGCTGAAAAATTGAACTTGAAATCACTAGTGAAGATCACCATCCTGCAGCAGGTAAGCGTTTAGCTGATTCAGGATAAAGCAACGCAAAAGTGTTGAAGGAAGAGGGCGTTCTTGTTGGATATTTATTGAAGCAAATTTCGATTTCGGAGTCCGTATACATGTACAGATCTCGTTTTCCGGTTTAAGAGGTAGCCGTCCGCCTTTTAGGACTTCAGATGATCTATCGTTTCCCTATCAGTATCTTGGACATACCAGGGCGATATCTATCAATAACCCCTCGCAATGGTAGGCGGCGGATTAAACATATCCTAGACTAAATGAGCGACTTCAGATGATCTATCGTTTCCCTTGCCTAGCAAGATTTTCTCGCATATTTCAGAAAGCGCCGCATCAGTGGAATAACTTTTCTGAACCCGTATGGGCAGCTGCATCGAGCAAAATAACAACCTAGAATCCTATACTTTTGGGCAGATCCTCTACGTTTAAGCTACTGCGATCCTTTTTACACACCATTGGCCGTTGCGCTATGACCCAACGACGGAGCATCTATCCGGAAAGACGACGATCGAGGGTTGGAACCTCACTTACAATCAACGTTTTCACTGCCCATCGATCATAATTGTCACTGAATCTCAGCCATGCTGACATTGGCTCTAACATAGCTACAGAAGCTGGGGACGTGAAATCTGGTTGGCAGAATCAACATTGGGTCACATCCTGTGTATGTCCAATTTCGGGCCACATCCTATACGATTCATCGGCCTTGGGGCATTATTAAGCATCTGAATATGCTTAAGACTCAAGCAGCAATAGATTTTCAAATGCATTTTATACTGACTAAATGAAAGAAAACGAATTTTTGTTTAGTTACCAGTGGTCTAATTAACCCCGATGGATTTGATGAACCAGTCACCAAAGCGCACTTTCCACGCTCTAATAAGAATCGATTCTGGGACGTATATGAAAGTTGCATAGGGAATGGGAAGCAAATGTCGTTCAAAGCGTTCATGTAAATATGTTGCAACCCTCATGCACAAATAACGAAGATTTCTGGGTTATGAACAATCATAGCTATGAACTACCACACATTTAGACATGTACGTTGAACGGAAATTTTTGCCAATTGAAACGTGCTTTGTGCAAATTACACTTAAAGTTCCACTTTTCAGTTCCACTTCAGAAGATGAAATTAACGAGATGTGAAATCAAGATGTTGTTACATTGCATAAAGCGACGCCCAGATGCGCCGCTTGTTGACATTGCAATAAATTACTTTTGACGCTCGCTAGTTAAATAATAAGAAAAAAGTGTTGATTAGTACCCCCATCGGTGATCGGGAAATCTGTGATATGAGATCAAGGCGATCGCTTTTAACTTTCACAACTGTGACCTGACTTACTAACGACATAGACTTGGCCAAGTTGTTCGGAACAAGTGTTGTGATTATGCGAATGCACCGTCGTCACTTTTTGTCAGAAGACAAGGAAAGAGCAGAAGAGAGCGAAAGAACGCGCAACTTTTTCACTTTTTGTGGTACTTGAATTGGCACACATATGGGCCAGCTTCAAAGAACGAGAACAAAACTACTTTAGATGAAGCAAGTCTCATTTAAATAGCTTCGTACACTGCAAACAACCGATAGGAAGGATTTCTTCAACTATTTCGCAATGAGTAATTAAATTCAATTTGTAAATGCGCTAGGACTTTTTGTGTGGGAAAACCATACCGTTGGCCCATTAAACAATTGCATCCCATGTCGTATTCGTTATAAAAAAAAGCAAAATATCTGCTGCGTTTATAAGCCTTCTTTTTCGAGACAGATTGACTCCGGAGTTCATTTGCAAACAGCATCAGATTCTCACTGATGCAAAATCCATGAAATAAAAGTAGTTAATTACCAGAGTGTTCAATTAGCCTTGCTGTAAATGCATAACCTATCACACTAGAATCTGTCAGACATGAACAATATGCACGGATGGGTAAGATGCATCGAAAAACTGACCTTGTAAGCCAGCGTTAGAGAAAGTAAAATCATTGTTTCTGTCGCAAGAACGCTTATTCCACTACATTTTTTGTCGTCGTTTTTTTCGACTTCTAATCTGAAAACAAAGTGAAAGTTACCGAGCAGTATTTTTGTTGACGAATAGATACGATGGCAAGGGAGATTCGAAAGCGCAAGACGCCTGCTGCGTGTATATGCATATGGCACGCATCTTATACGACAATTATTCGCACATATGTCACGCTCCGTTGCCATAAGTAAAGATGCGTCTTCGATTCGCTACAGCCCGATTTGTGCTAGCCGGAATACCACTGATTGGACGGTTTAGCATATATTATGATGTCACTAGAAATAAGTAGAACGCACTATGACCCAAAAGGAGCGCGAAACGATATGTTTAGGCTTTCTAGTTTTCCGAGTTCTAGAAGGTCATGTGAGCGCAGTTTTGCACAGAGGAGGAAACAGTGCATACGGCAATCGTTATATATTCGCGAAAATTACGCAGGGATAAGTGCAAAGCTAATTTGTCGGAAGAATCCAAGGAAAAATTTACACATATGTCACGCTCCGTAGCCATAAGTAAAGATGCGTGTTCGATTGGCTACAGCCCGACTTGAGCTAGCCGGTATACCACTGATTGGACAGTTTAGCATATATTATGATGTCACCAGAAATAAGTAGAACGCGCTATGACCCAAAAGGAGCGTGAAATGTTATGTTTAGGCTTTCTAGTTTTTCGAGTTCTAGAAGGTCATGTGAGCGCAGTTTTGCACAGAGGAGGAAACAGTGCATACGGCAATCGTTATATATTCGCGAAAATTACGCAGGGATAAGTGCAAAGCTAATTTGTCGGAAGAATCCAAGGAAAAATTTGGCGGAAAAGTAGTACGTAAATTTATTTTACGGGTCTCCGTGTCCCGACCAAACCATCTGTTTAGTTCTTGAAGTATCGCAAAGCTTGAACGTAGAGTCGCGTTACTCTGCAGAGGGAACA
>JPKZ01001305.1:42770-171088 GCA_000803305.1 Toxocara canis
TTTGTATGAAAAGCGCTGAAAATGAGTGGCGATGAATGGAAAATTTGTTGAACGCAACGATTAAAAAAATCATTTTATCGTGGAATTAAGCGAAATTTTCTATCACTTCCGTGTACTTTCTGAATCACGACTCATTTCAAAAATCGTCCCTAAGAAACGTAGTACGATTCTATTTTCATTTTTTTTTTCGTTTCTGCTCCACCTTTCCCATTATATGGGGACTGTATGTGGATAACTGTTTTACCAGAACCGGAATTCTTTTCCTCCTTTTAAGTCATATCCGAACTGGCACCATCAGATCCCTCCGCAGCATTCCACTCGAAATGGCATGGTCTGCAACTTCTACGACAGATACGTTTCTTGAGTGCATTTTCGTGCGGAAATGAGCCATGAGCTTCGTGTGTGATTTTGTTATGCATCCTTTCACACTCGTGAGATAGTTCTTAGTGCAGATATATGCATTGACCGGGCGCACTTACGAAGTATCGAAACTTCAAATGAACGATATTCGTCAACGGTCACAAAATTATGGGTGTTCGTTAGACGCAATATTACTACTGTTATCACTACGTATTTTTCGAGCTATTACGCCTTGCGATACTTTCTATAACAACAATGAAAGTAGTCTAATGTGGCTTCAAACCTCTTGGGACAAGTGACATTCACCAAGCAATTGTTCCGCTTGAATGAATTGTGCTACAATCATGGACATATATGCTGAAGATGCCCGTAAAGCATAGGAACGAATAGAAAGTCGAGTTCACAATCCAAAGGCGCATTTAAAAAGATGAAAGACAAAGAATGCGGAAACTAAACGAATCTATCAGTGGCGAAGAAAAAATCTGCACGATACTGACTGCTGAATGTTAGGGGCAAACACGTATGGGAATGAGCACTCTAAAGAGTTTCCGACTTTGACTTGTTTATTGCGGATGCGTCGTTAGGAAATCGTCAGATTCTGCCTCCGCTTAATATTTATCTTTAAAAGGCACTTCCAATGAGCTAAATAACGCAGAGATCGGAAACAAGCGCTAAAATTTTATAAATAAGATTTACTGAATGCTTCTTATATAAGAAGGTAGGGCAAATAGACGCAGTGAAGATTGTTAAAGCACAATAATTATTCGAGTCGACTTACCTAAATTTTTGCCATATCCAATTGAGATTAAACATAGGATAAGTCCACCAGTACCATGGCTTCGTAGGGCCTAATGTGTAGTGAATGATTTTAGGTTCCAGCAACAATCTGCTTTGCAAATAATACGCGCCAACATCATAATTGTAGGCCATTGAAAGAGTGTGAGTGCTATCGGATCGATTTGGCCATTTCGGATCATTGGGGTTGAACATTGACGAATATTTAATTTCAGAGAAATATGAATTCATAAAGCCTTGATCTCCGCCATCATAAGATGGTAAACGAGAATATTTGCTAATCATATCGTCGAATATCTGAAGAACATTTCTGAGCACATTAAACGTTATTTAATGCCATTACATTAACATACCTTCGCTTTAACACATTCCATGATGTAAATGGAAACTTGTTGTTTTCTGTGAATGCAATTTGGTAAGTCAAAATTGTCAGCTAACTAGCGCATAAATATTTTTAATGTGTAGGGCGAGGGCCCTTATTTTGAAGTGTTAAGGGGCGGAGAGGGAGGAGGTGGAGGGGGAGGGGAAGGAAAGGAAAATGAACGGCAGGTGATTCATTTGAGCAACCATTTGCGACGGATCGTCTCATGATTGATACCATTTCGCAAATCGTAATGTCATCGCTTGCTCTTCTTGCACTATCGACGACCATCTTGAGGAAAAATTTCCGTAAATGAAAACTTCTTATTACTTTGAGCATTCCCGAATAAAATCGTATTTCCTAACAAAGTGTTTAATTAAACAAAGTTCGTCAATAATTATCGCCTGGCCGTTGTTGATTTCACGCTTATATGTCACTCTCAGCTATCGCCTGCACAGCCTTTCACTTACATATTGATCATTTCATTCAATTTTACGATCTTATTTAATGCTTGTACGATTACACGATTGATACGTAGCCCAGTGAAACGATTAACACGCTTTAATGTTTAGCTCACTTTCAATTATCGTATTTTATTTTCTGACGGTTTCCGATTAGTGCAGAGTAATATACCGTTCTGTTTGGTTTTAGTACCATCACTCCATTATTGAATTTATCTGAATGCCGCATGGAGACGCAAAAAGATCCACACCGAAATAGTTCACTGATATCCTGCAAGACAACTGTATCCAGATCGAGAGAGACGAGCGTCGTATAGTTTGTCATCGCCCACAAATTTATTCGAGTATACTGAAAACGATCATCTGTAATATCTATGGCTTTATCTTTGGTTTTTTTTTTCTTCAAAATTCTTTCCACATTTCGGCGGGTAACGGGTGGTAACTTATTCGGTTCGAGTTCAATTCATCATGCCAGCAAACGGCAACAACAGTATCTGACTATGGCAGTTCAGTTACCCAATTAGAGTTCGACTTCCAGGTAGTGATGCTTTGATTAATATCTATGGTTTTATCTTTGGTTTTTTTTTCTTCAAAATTCTTTCCACATTTCGGCGGGTAACGGGTGGTAACTTATTCGGTTCGAGTTCAATTCATCATGCCAGCAAACGGCAACAACAGTATCTGACTATGGCAGTTCAGTTACCCAATTAGAGTTCGACTTCCAGGTAGTGATGCTTTGATTAATACATACTACAGCCACAATCCGATCTCCTTAATAATTTGCATACCGCGAGCTCAAAAGTTCGTTCTGCTCATTTTTCGAGTTAGGTGTCAGTAGTGGCCGGATTTTGAGATCAAAATCTCGTTTTAAGCTAATGAGGTCAGGTGATTTGCATGTAATGAGCAATGTTGCGGTGAACTTCAGCTCAGCCTATAAATGATGACGGCTAAATAAGCGATTCATTCTGTGTCGACTTCAGGTCCCTCAAAACAGCTAATATTACTGACTATTGTTTTGAGTTAAGCAACTTAGAACTAAAAAAGAAGGATAAGATGATATGTGCTTTTAGTACTCTTGATTTCGGTGACCCAACCGGTCCAGTGATTGCTCGAAAAGCAAAAGAACGACGCTAAGCTACGCACACAAACTTGAGCTCGACGAACAAACGAACAGTCAGTCGCTCGTGAAGCACACACCGTGAAACGATGGTGTGGCTGCCAACCACGAGGCTAATGAGATCATAATTGTTGTCGCTCACTGTTGCTACAAAAACTTTACCGGTCGTTTTCCCCAAAATTTCTTATACCATAATCGCTGATTGTATTTTCAGCCTTTTAAAAAACGTCTTCTAGATTGGAGTGTTCCGCATTTTACGGTTCAAATTTGGTTTTCGGTTAAAAAAAAAACGTTTAAAAATTTGTAAATGCACCCAAATTGTCGCAACGACTTTAATCGCGGCGGTTAAATTTCACTGCAGCTGCTTTCATGGTTAGTCAATTGAAATTGCTAGAGACGGAAAAATATACATATACCAAAATGCATAACGCGTCATCAGAATGTGGTGTCGCTTATGCCGAAAGAAGGCATACAAACAAGAATATGCAAAGGTAGCCGTAATTTCATCGATTCCCCGTATCGATGCAGCTGACAACCATGCCCATGCATGATTGTTCTGACCAATTTCGGAACGCATGGTGGTCAGCCTGCATGCGATCCGTCGGGAAAACAGTCGGGAATCGAACACAGGTCTTCCCGTATACTAAGCGGTAGCTCTACCACTGAGCTACTTCCCGCACAAATTAGAATATAAATGAAGCAATACGGAACAAAACAGTATCAGTTACTAATTTACCTGGAATTTCGCCGCTTTATGCGATGATAGAAATGGTGTATCAATTCGGTTGATCGGCATTGTTTCTATTCCAAGTGAATGCAAGGAATTCAGCGATTCACTTGCGATATTCGGTGTATAGAAAACGACAAAAGGCTCTTTCATATTTTGTAGTTTTATCGAATGTGCTGCAAGGTTTTTTTTTTCTTTGAAGATATTCCTTCGACAGTTCTTTGATAACTGTAAAATATATCATAGAAGAAAACATGAAATGGCTTAGTCTAATACTTTTAGTTGATTAGAAAACTTTATGCCATTTCAGTAGGAAAATTACGATATTTAAACGAAATTGACAAAACTTGATAATGTTAAATGTAAAATCGTTGTAAACTTGTAAAGAACGTACAAAAATGCAAGCTTTAACTTGACAAATTGACTTACAAATTTAATGTAAACTTAACAACTTGATATTGCTGTTAAATGGAATGGCGAAAATCTCTGCAAAAGTGCAATCACGAAGTTTGAATGCGACAATTTCAAATTTCATCCTCTTTAGAAGATATATTCTTGTTGACAAATACCAGTTGTGCGATAATGATAACCATCTATTCGACGTTTCGACACGTTACGCGATGTTAAGAAAAGCGAAGACGTATAACGATCACAACGCATGCATCTAACGACTTATGCACTCAGGCTATACACATAATAGAAAAGTTGGCATGTGCAGTTTTATGAGCAGAAAGTGTACTAAAGAAAACTACGAAACATTGATAAGGAGGAGAGGAAGTATGCAAAACAAGCTTCATCTATATCAATTTCTTCCGCTTATTTTATTGGTTCGTCCAACGAGTTAACCGAGCATGATCATTCCTGAATAAATTAAAGTTTTGAAACGAGGTTTCCCCTCCTCTGCTGCAGCATGAAAGCTGCATTTAAATATAAATGGAACCTACTGTTCATATTGTCTTAGCCATATTGATTAGGGCTAAGATAATTCAGCACTCTTGAATGTTAAACAAAGCCATATACCGAGCACTTTAGCTGGTAATAAAAAATCGTTAGTCGTCAAGATTGAAGCGAATGCGTCCTTTGAAAGAGCCGTTCGAACCAATACACAAACAATCACAACAGCATCGAACATTTCGCATACGTAAACGAAAAACGCGCAGAAATATAGCTGCAACAGATGATGAAATCGTTGTAAGGTGAGAGTGTAGCAGTGATCAAATCGCTTAAATTCCTCCAAACACGTGAACACCTCCGAAAAACATGTGCTGAAATCAGGGTGGCACCAACTATAGTTGCAGGGAAGTGACGAAAATAATGCATTCGTTTGATTGACTGATGACTGCAGTAGAAAAAAATATTCTCTTATCTCATGCACCTATTTGTTAGCTTGAATGGAACATGGGAACAACAAATGCATGACAACGTTAAGCACACATAAATAAGTGAGCAAAGCGGATGATCGCAAAGCAGATTTAGAACGCAGAATCTAGACAGTGCAAGTAGAGCACTGGAACGATCTGACTATTGCCTCAAGCAACTACGTTGACTAACAGTATGACGGCAACTCTTATTCGTTTCCCGCTGCCCAGAAACTTCGTGCCCTCCGCCGACGGGTTCTATCTGCGTCACCTTTTCTAGCTTTCATGCTCTCAATCAATGAGCGTCGCTTTCTGGGTAGGTTGAAAAACAGTGAGTGGAATGTTTGTGAGTGGAATGTTCTGGGTAGATTGAAATGTTCCATAATTCCGTTTTTGAATCAGGGTGAGGTACGGATTAATTAGGAGTGCAAAAAAGGATAACGTCTCAGCAAAACACCGTGAGAGGGAGGGGGTGGGGGCTGAAGGTCTCACAGAAGACAAGAGAGATCTTGTTAGACGTGTTAGTTGATTACGGCGTTCGTGAGTGAGCCATCTGAGCGACGAAATATGGATAAGCCAGACGAAAAACTCAGCTAAGACGGTTTTCGAAGCGAATCCATACGAGTATGGAATCTTTTTATTTATCTTTAGGCTTACTCGCTCGAAGCAAATGAATGGATGAGAATTTTTTCAATATCACATTTTAAGGCAGAAAATTGCCGAGTGAGTATAATGAGCGTAATGAGCGTCAAGAACACATATGCAAAATGATCAAAGGCAACAATTTTTCTTAAACGTCATTGCGTATTTGCTGCCGTCATTCTTTGAAACTCATTCTCTTGACATCAGCAGAGCAGTATTGTCGATGTTGGCGGCGAAACAAGGCGGAAAAAAAATCAAAAGCTGTTAGTTTCTTAGCGCACATCAGTGGATACGTGTTTCCATGGTATCATATCACTTGGCAGCACATTGTGATTCAAACCATATGTGCGATGTGGTCCCTTACTTTTAAAGTCATGCAACCCATGCTCATCATAAACTTATTTTCGCTATTATTACATGTAAGAATTTGAAAATTTCTCCACCTTTTCAGCTCTCGATATCAACATCGCGCTGTATTTCCGCATGATGGTATGAGAGGAATATGAAGCGCCATCAAGTGTCAAACAAAAAAAAAAGCCTAAGCAATGTATAAGCCATCGATTTTTACTCATTAAGCGATACGCTAAGAATCAGAAGCTCTTTATCGCTCGAGATCGCAAAGATTTGCGAGACATCAACAAATTGAAAGCTGTTTGCTGAAGAAGTTGCCGAAAGTCATGATAAGGGAGGGTCCGAATCAAACGGCTTCCTCGGCAAACACCACTGAACCGCATAGACAACATTTGCGCAGCTAATGTTTTTTGATGGCATTGGAAGGTAGTTGAGTGGATCGCTCGAAGAAAAGGTTTTATGAGGCATTTGAATTACGAAACGCAAACAAATAAATGCAACTTATCGTCATTCTACTCGTGACAAAAAACAATCCTGAGTGAGTCCACCAAAACATCGAAAAAGGTTCCATCGAGGGGCGGTGAGGCCAGCAATTGGGAGAACGGTTAAAGCTTGTTTCGACCTTTGTATTGCGTATTACATTGTACGAAGCATCAACTTACAGAAACTTTTTGACCGTCCCCAAATCACATAAACCACGAATACATGCAATTCGATAAACTACTAGTGGAATTCGAATAAATTATATAATTCGGTTGAAATGAAGATTTCCGAAGACCGTATAGAGCAAATCAAAAATCCGACTCTAAGAGGAATGTCAATCACGCAACAACTGCCAGTATTGGTTTCGGAGAACAGAAGAGAGCATCAAACAAGACAACAACATAAAAGCATGATAACACGACGCTGCCGGTTATGAAAATCAAACAACCACTAGTCGCTAACTAATACGTACCGCGTAGTGTCAGGAAATTTACGCTTGTTTCGCGCCTGTCCATATCCATCGGATATGATAGCGACCTCGGAGCTGAGAAAATTGGATGTCGGCACGAGTCGATATAAGATTGGCGCATGATAGGCGACGAAATTCATGCACGTACATCAGCTCAACAGAAGGACACGAGTGATACTAATACAAAACAAGCATTTATTGCTAGAGCGCGAAGTAGCAAATGGTTGTGCTAAAACCGTGGGTGCAAACAAATGCATGTCGACACAGCAGAAAGTATGGAATTCTAAATAATGTTTTAGGGCAAACAACAGTCACCGAATCATCTCAGCGCTTCGCAGCCAAGCAAGCAAGCAAGTGTACGTGAACATAATATACCAGAGTGCTCGCATGATGTACACTTTGACTATCCACCCAACAAACGATGAGACTTTGTAGACTGCTCGGAAATGAGAAAATTTAGTTTTTCTCCCATCCAGATGATCAAAGAACTGATCAAGGAAATCTAGTACCAAAGAATCGTTTTTTTTTTCTGACGGTGCCGTTCGAACATCTCTCTCCGACCGATCGGGCGGACTGATCATTAAATATATACAAATTTATCACCTTCTTCAAGACGCAGATCTCCTCCCAAGGTCCCCGTGGTGGTTTAAAACTGTGGACATGAGGCGATCCTGTTAAGATTATATCTACCAATTTCATAAATCCTGGTTCTTTGGTTCTGTGGTTGAAAATATCAGACATGAAGATGACTACACATACAAGCGCTTGGAATCGACTGGTCGTAGCGCACTTTGCAAACTACAAATTTGCCGAAGCCGATAACAACAACCAACTCATTGCAAAATAATAAATGAAGCGGTTGCTCAGGCAGATAGTGCACGACTGTGCGAGCGTTGTAGTATTAGCGAAGTTTCAATTAGCGGTCTAAGCGTGCCTCCGCATGCGCTATAATCGTCAAAGTTTCATCGAATCAGTAAGGTCGACCGGCGGTACATGTGAACGAAGACAGCTGTATAACAATTGATGGAAACAGGCGAGTTCAGTGCATTGTCATCTTTAGTAACAACTTTGAGACGAGTGCTTAGTGAAAAAATAAACATTTTGCGGAATATTCCGAGAGCTGATCATTAAAAGAGTTTAAAGAGCAAAAAGGAAGAAACTTGGTACAAAAGGAGAGAAAGTGCTTTTAGAACACGAACAAAGAGCGTCAAAAAAATATTCAGTTTTATAAGCAAAGAAATTTTATAGGAGGATATAACATAAGTAAAGGGAGGTTGAAGAACAACAGCAGCGGCTAAACAGATATTAGAGCATTAGCCAGAATGAAGCTTGTTAAACACATTCGAGTCAAAAAGAACGAAACACGCTGTTGATTTTAACACAGTATTTCACAGGAAGAAAGTATTACGTTTGCTTTGCCCTTTCCTTATCGACATTTTCCTTAATCAATGACGTTTATTGGTGCGATAATTTTCTTAGCTTACTTATTAAAGAAGTAATGAAACGTTGAAGTAAAGGTGAATACAATGATCGAAATAATACATAGAAAGCGTCAAAGAAGCGCAAACGAAGACAACTCGACAAGCTGAATCAGAAAAGTTGTGCTTAAGAGAACGCCATCTTCACGTTAAGCAAGAAGTACAACGATGCACTGCTTTTCAGTTTACATTTCGCTATCAGTGTGACAGTTTTTTTTTTATTGGTGCCAGTATGCCCATCTCTTTTTTGCAAATACTTTTGCTTTGCGTATTCGAACATCGAAGAGCGTTTTACAAACTCAAAGCGATAGAGCTAACAAACGGTTAAAGATGATGCGCTAATGATAGGTGAAAGGTGAGGCGAGGACGCCCCGAGAACGTAAGCCAATTCAGCGACAAAAATGAAATTAATGGAAAAAACATGTTCGATTTCGAGATAGGTTTAGGTAATAATAATGATTTGTGAGAAAGTATATCACCTTTAGAGCTGAAATTAGCATGAAAATGCATTTAGTGTTCTGAATAAGAACTCGAGAAAAGCTGATAAAATTTTAGAGTTGATGTATCAGATGATATGATCTAAGATGTGTTTTCGCAAAGCTCTCCTTTGTAGTAATAGAGATTGGCATACCTTTCCCATCTTCCCTTCTACCTTCGCCCTTCTTCCTTTAAGTTTTGCCCATGCCATTCGCGCACTGCGAACATTTCAAAAACTTGCATAACATTAGCGTTTATAATTTCACTAAAAGCCACACTTCAGACATTCTTCTCAGTCAATGAATTCGAATGTTGTTGTGTTTCGTTAAAATGGTTTTCGCCAGTGGATGAAATCATCTACGCAATGGAATTCGAACTAATTCACGCATATTAGCAGATGAGCTTGCACTGGCTAATTCAGCATTTTGAATGGCTGCAATTGTCATTGCGAAAAGTGCGAATTTAATAGATTTTTGCTGCAAACAATTCGAGCGGATATTACTATTTCAGCGATTTCGCTACTCATTACAGTTTCCTCAAACTTGTTTTTATGCAGCTTCGCAAATTTGTACTCATTATGACGGCACATCTTTTTTATGAGGTACGGATATGCGTATGTTTGTTCATTCGACAATTTGAACTCATGAATCACTGCAGCAAAAGCTATTAAGTTAGGAAAATATTTGCCTCATGAAGTATTTGCACTTGCATTGAGCGTTGTGGATGATGCGTTCGTTTGCAGAGAGATATAAAAATCTGTGCACATTTTCAACCTGCAAGATTGCATATTCGATCTACTAGGTCAGAGAAAAAACAATCATTAGTAGAATTTTGAGGGCGATCAGGTGGAATAAAACCTGAATCTCGTTCATTTGCTAATAATTCATCAAATCGGTTAACATAATGGATCACTTTCTTGAACACTTCGTCCTACGAACCAGGAGGAGGAAAATGCAGTGCAACTGATCGTATGAGGATTGCAAAATTTTGCCAACTTTTACAACCGCATATGATGGGTGAGAGTAGAGCTGATCTCACTGTTAGCATCTACCCAATATTTTTTGCATGTTTCACAGAAAAACCTCCGTTTTGTCCTGCAAGGATTCACACACTGATCTGGGTTCGCTGCATATTGCAGCTTGTAGCACTCTGCGTCGCTGAAGCGTATATTCTGAAGTTACTCTATCCGTGTTTCATAACATATCGAATATTGTACGAATCTCATCCAATTTTTGTTTTGTAGCATCTTTAAGGCTACTAATTGTGCCCACCTCAGCTTAATTATGCTTTTGAAATGATAGGAAACGTGTTAAAAGATTTTAAGAAACTCTGCAAATTTGATCGCGTTCAGTAAGTCGGCTTCGAAGAAGAAAAATTATTTAATTCATCAGCGTATGACGCTTTCGCTGAAATTAGCATCCAGGCGCCTGGGAGTAAGTATCGTCGCTGGCGTTCATAACCAGTAAATCCGCTTAGGAATGGGACTGCAACGAGCATACAAAAGAAGGCAGCTGTCCTGCAAGGTCACCAACAATGTATGTAGACCGGAAACGCTTTCTGGGGCTTCTATTCAATAAACATTCTTGAAAAAAAAAACTGTTATGAAAATAAGCTGCTATATTTCTTTAAAGCCGTGAAAAAAGGCCACCAAGTATCTAGTGAAAAGTTTTCAGAAATCGGATTTTGATATTGATTTCTATATGATGTTCATGAAAATGCTAAAAAGAAAAATCTTTTCGTTGCGATGCAACAATCAATTCGTTACCATGTTTCATTCGATGATTCTACCTACCATCGCAACCATGTGCATGTGCGCAAACGCATGTAAGATCCAACATCGCTCGAAATGATCATTCATATTAATTATTGCTCTCAGTCTCACTGGTTCAGTAATAGAATATTTGAGGAAGTTTTTCTTTTTTTTCTTCGGTTGTCACAGAGTGTACTTCAAGGAACTAAGCAGTTGCAGTTTTGCTGGAAAGAATAATTTATGACATATTTGTTCGCTTTTGTCGCTTCATAAACCTCATCAGTAATAAACACTTGGATTTCTTAAATGGCATATCGACTGTTACTCAGCTGTTCAGTTGTTTCGATGACCGAACTAGCACGATCAACTATAAGCAGATTATTTAAGTTATGCTTACTTGAACCTTCTGAATGTCTTTAACAGTATGAAGCACCGTAAGTTTATTGTTTGCTTTAGCGAATAAAGGCGTTGGAGGCAAACAGTTGTGATATATACGAAAGTAAAATGAACATTTTTAGTTCTGATCGTCGGGTCTTATCTATTAGTAATTTTGAAGCTGAGCGTTTGCTTCTAATTAATCAGCGTTCTCCTTGAAAGGCTTTCTACACTGAGAGATCTGTGAATCGTTGGAGAGAATTCTGAGATTCACATCACATAATACTGAGAAGGCGATTAAAACAAACAACACTGCCAACTCAAATTTACTGATGCAACTTTCTTTGTGCGGTATTTTCGTATTGTCTATTCGAGGTTATAGTAGCCCAGTTTGTTCGCATACAACGATTAAAAACGGGCTTTTCGGTCTGCAGACTGTAACGCCTAGGAACAGATATAAAAGACCGCCTCGAAAGATACCGGATTTTCTGCGGCAACAAAGAACTCGGATGCCTCAAGTATTTCTACTTCGTGCTAAATCATACCGCCACCAGAACAAATGGCTTGCAAGATCTTTGTGAATGCTGCAAGATGAGCGTACGAAAATATATTTCTTTCCATACGATATTATTAATCACTGGAATCAGTTACAAAGGAAATTTATTACACGCAATGCGGACTTTTTTAAAGGGACCATTATGCCGGTATTTGGGCGATAGCTGGATTCAAATGTTCCTCATGGCTGAAGAATTTCTCCACTTTTCACGCCCACTTCAAGCTACCATTTTCTTCTCTCTTTGCTCTACTGCTCCTCAAATTTTCTGCTTTGTACTGTTGCATTTTCATTATGTCGAGTATATCTGATGTTCTCTTATATTTGTAAGCGACTGTGATTGAGCCCTCGAGTTCCTCTTTTCTTTTCCGATTCTAATTCATCGACTCTATCGTTCTCATATTTACTTACTTATTTGAACAAAGGTGTGTTTGTTCATAGAACGCAACAATTGCAATTTCCTTCGATCGTTTGCTAAACTGTATGGCTGAAATTGCTTTCGAGGCAATATTGGTTCATCTCATTCTTCATGCATAATAATGTATTCTCAAACAGTCACGCAAAAGCATTACGAATTTAGCGAGCCATTATGCTCGCACAATAATAGCGTTGACTGAAACAAAGGTATCTGGGCGAGGGACTCAGTTATAAATGACTTTGTTTTCGTCTTAAGTGGCATTCTCCTCAGCAATATTCCGTATAGTTAATCACTTCGAAAACGATTGGTTGGTAATTAGCCTTTTGAAGATATTACAAAAGGAATCCGGCTGTAGAAAATTTTTAAACTTAAAACTTCATTTGAAAGCTTTCGAAAGCATTAGCAATAAGACTGCGAAAACGGTCGCACGTTGTGATATATTTAGTCCTGCTCTTCTTTCAGACGGATGGAATTTTTTGAAGGATGTTCTTTTGTTTTTTTTTTTCATGCAGCTAGTCGCCTTTTTTCTACCATCTTGTAGCTAATTCGATATGATGCTTCCGGCTTAAATAATTCTTTAAAAAAAAAATACTGCCTCAATAATGGTCCTCCTCAACTTCACGGTCTCATTTCAAGAATCGGAAACTAAAGCGCTTCACAGATTTAATTGCTCTATGAAAAGAAACGTAGACCATTCGATGGCATGAAAATTTTGCTGTTATTTCATTGGGTAAAAACGACCTGTGAAGTATTTCCTAACCCTTATTAAGCTCTTTGGATAGAAACACTACACTATAGATTATATGTACTACAAGCAATATATATTATAAGTAATATACACTGCAAGTAGTATATATACGAGTAATATATACCATAAGTAATACGTGCTATACTTACTATAAGTAATGCATGCTACCAGGGATGGGGGTGCAATAGTCCAGTGGTAGAGGCCCCGCTTGGCGTGCGGGGAGACCAAGGTTTGATTCCCGATTGCTTCCCACCATACCACTAATAGCCCGGCCAGCGTGTGGTTAACAACAGGCTTAAAACAGCCAAAGGGATGGCTGTGCTCGGCGTACGATTGCCTCAGAAACACCGAGACACCGCACTGAAGGCCCGAGTGGTAACGTGCTAACTGCTAATTGCAACATATTATTATTAGAAAAGGTAGCTATAAAAATTCTTTAAAAAGTACTATACCACCAGGAATAATATAATCAACAAAGCTTCCACTGTATGTTCTAGGTCAGAAGTCATGCGGACTTGTTGTTTTGGTGGTATCGCTTCATTCATGCAACCCACACTTATTGCTATGTTTGGCGTCTACTAATGGCAGCAAAAAAAAAAACTGATTGTTCTCGAATTGTTGAACCAAAGCAAATTGCTGGCTTCCAGTGGGAATTCTTCTGTTTTTCGGTGTTCGGAGCTCCGCTTCTTCTCGTCCTTACGAAAAAGTGATTAGCAGTCTACACGCACTTCCAGTAGCATTAGCTCATAATGCAGTTTCTCATCAACGGATCTCATGTTCATGCTTCAGCGTTCACGATACGAGGGGATAAACATCTCACACGATGCGCCTCCCTTACGCACACATTAGCTCGTTGGATACGCACCTGTTGAGCTGCAAGCTTTTTTTTTCAGCAGTTTTTTTAAAGATGCTGCATATCAACTACCACTGCACGAAACGTTGCACTAGGTCAGTGCAGTTGTGCAGTTTAAGAGAGAATGTTCCCACTATTTATGCTACCGTCTTCCCACCCTTCTGCAACCATGCATTCTCCGTCCTCCACTTCCACCTCCGTCTGCGCTTCAGGCGCTCTTTCTTTTTTCATCTTCAAGGCGAAAAGTCAT
Organism: Toxocara canis; assembly: GCA_000803305.1. Lineage (NCBI taxonomy): Eukaryota > Metazoa > Nematoda > Chromadorea > Rhabditida > Toxocaridae > Toxocara > Toxocara canis. Next base: position 56,797 of record JPKZ01001305.1, read on the forward strand.
GACCGGCGTATACGGTGGCGCACTGAGGTTTTTCTGAATGAACTTGCAACTACAAACAATAATGAGGTCCCACCTAGCCTTCGTTCTACAGCGATCTCGTTCTTTTGCTGCCTCTGTTCTAATCGGTGTCTCTTTTAGCTTAGATTTCGCAGTACCTTACAAAACCATGCATAAACAATAGCAGTTGGAAAGGCGTGTCTCGAATTTTTTATTCTTTCACCTGTTCATCAACGGTCCTATCCCTAATTAGCAGCCGATCGAACGACTTCGCGATTAGAGGAATCTCATTAATATCAGCGATTAGTAGTTGCAGGGAGACAAAAAGAAGAAGAGAGCGTGGCGAGCGAGGCATTAGATCATCAAGTATGAAGAACCTTTTGTATGAGATATGATTTCGCCTTTCAGCTACTTTCTGTGCACAATGCTCCTGTTTCATTCTGCCTAAGAATAATCATCCGGGTTGTGCTTCGAAACTTAGCTACCGTCTACGAGGGTGTCGTTGCATGTTGAAGACCGGAATATCTTTTCCTCAACATCCGACGCTTATGCTCTGCAAAATCCACTCCGATACGTGGCTTAGATCTACTGCTATGAGCTTTTAATTTCATCAACAAAAATATTTGTACCTCCTGCGGCGTTAAATCGGCTCCACACAGTGTAAAAAGTGGCCACAGTGGAACGAGCACAGCACTTGGGATAAAGGTGGCAAAACACTCCTTCAAGGCGTGCGTGACTTCCTGAAAAGGTGAAATGGGAAATTGGCTAGGAACGCATAAGAGTAAGAGATATCAAACTGGTTTCATGCTAAATTCTTCTTCTCCACTATGAACATAAAACCATCTGTGCCATATGGATTACATACTTTAATTTTAATTTTTAGAGATGCAGCACAAAAACATCTCATTTGATCACTTTTAGTAACGAAAATGTGATGGATGTACGGTTGGTGTTTATAATCGATTAGTTTCAACGACAATTTTATGAGCTTAGCAAATTTGCGTTTGTAAACAGCGTTACAACTTGACGTGCGAACGTCAGGCTCCCAAATGAAAACAACCTTCAGATTTTGTCCAACCATACTGTTCGAGCAAATTTTTTATTGAAGATTCGCTTTAATGTTGTGCAACATTTGCTATATACATCTTGGTCGGCCGAATATTCATCTATTCCTTTTTTCTAATACTCAAATGGGGCATAATCTCTCTTCGATCGCCGAACCGATTCTAAATAACGTGCATAAGGTGATCCCAGGGTGTAGTATACATGTGGAGTTTACAGCCATCAAATTTTCCAACTCTTGAACAAGTTGTTATCTTTTTGAGACTGCTGAGCAGTTAAGTGAACACATATAAACATTTACGCACATATGACATTGCCATAATAATCTTTATGAGTTCCAATCTTGCCTAAGTGCTTAAAAACGGAAGAGTAGATTGCTTATAGAAGCAAACGGTTCAGTTAAAATAATTCTGATTATTTTGAAGCAATTTCATGAGATATTTTTTTGCAAACAGTTCATGAAACAGTTTGGTCCGATAGACGGAATCACTGATAAGTATATGGCGCCACCCCGCGAAGCGTTTTCCCAGCCATCTGAAAGAATTACCGAATTTCAAGCAAGTCAAACAACATTTGCGTACATTTTCTGACGTTCGCCCATGGTTCTTCCATTTTGCATTTTTCGCTGATTGTGTGATAGAAAACTAAAGAAAGCCTTGTGAAGACGGCTGGATCAGTTAATGCTCAAATTCGCCAGTGCTGCTTGCTATGTTTTAGCAATTTAAGCAAGATTCTCATAGGTGGAGTCGGCAGTATTCCATGAGATCGTTGAAGCACTCACCTCATTTTGCAAAAGTTTTATTTTGCAACAAGCGATCACTGAAGATCTAAGGTTGATTTTTTATCTTTCAGAAATGTTTAAGTCGCATGAAAACTTCAAGCATGGTGATTTCACTGTCCCCTCTTTGAATATTGCAGCTGTGCGACAAAGACAGCTCATATAGACAGACGACTGGACGAACGCGTTTTGAGCGAGAGGGGCACAAAACCAGCATTTCGTTCTCCAACGAATAAAGCGACCCTTTTGTTCAATTTATCGTTTCCAGCATTGCAAATTGCGTCTTTTTGGTCCTTTTCAAAGATGCGCCAGTGCAACGAGGTTTCTCTGCAGGTTTCTCTGCACGAAAAATAGCTGAACGCCTCAAAAACTACAGAAAAAGGTGAGGAATGTGAGCCACTGATTCGGTTAAGAACCATGGTTGTACTTCCGATTATAAAAAGTCCTTGTAACTACAGCTGAAAACCACCATCGTCCTTGTACTTCCGATTATAAAAAGCGACAACTTGAAAGACCCCATTTAGTTATGGGTCCATTCCGTACAATTAATGACCATAGTCATAGGTCGATTTCGTGCATTTAATGACCATAGTCATAGGCTGATTCCGTACACTTAATGACCATAGTCATAGGTCAGTTCCGTATGCTTAATAGCCATTGTCAATGAGGTCGGTTCCGTATACTTAATGACCATAGTGTTATATCTCGCCGATATGTGGATTCGAATACAGAACTGCCGACGTGAGGCCAACATCTGGCTATCCAAAGTATAACGAACTCAAAAGCACAGCAGGTACTTGTTTGGCCAGCACGTAACACACCCACCATATGGCATACATGAGGTCATGGTGTCGATAACGGGTAGATAAACCGAGGAAAACGAGAAATCTCGCTGGCGAAGGTACCAGAGAAAAGCGAACTGAAAACAATCGGGTTGTTTTTGCAATCAAATGTCACCATTTAATTGCGAAACAAAATCGATCTGTTTCGCAATTAAATGTCGCCTAGCAATTGCCACTGTAAAGTCTGCTACCGACACGGTGGTGCGGGGGGTCCTGATAAAGCTTTCGAGGAGGCCAATTCGGGCGTGAATGTAGTGGCCATTGGGCACGTCAGCAGTCGGAGTGGCGGATGGGGGGTTTTCCACATTTCGGGAGGTTGTGAAGGTTGTGACCGAGTTGGCTAAGCTGGTGTTTTGGAAGCTGTCATCAACTGAGTCTCGGCAGCTGTCGCAGGGTTCGTCAACCCGAAGGAGTCTGGCAGCGTGACCCACTAATGCTTTTTGTGATTTGGTTGTCCCTCGAATTAATCGCGTACGCGCAGTGAGTGACTTAGAATCTCGTAATTGTTCCATCTGCCTTCAGGACTTAATACAATTTGCTGACGTTTCGTTCCTTGATTATTCCAGGCCTCCAATTTTGTCCTTGGCGATGCCGAGCATAAATGGTACCGCCAGTGTCAGCACCTAAATATGATAGCACCACTCATTTCTGAAGAAAAAGAACAAAAATTGCGGTATATGAGCGTATGCGAATTTGCTGATGCTACTGGTGCAATTTATCAGGTGTAGTAATTGGCCTGTTTGCAAAATGGGTTTACCATGTTTAGTAATTGTTGGGATTCTCATATGGCACTTATATGCCATGACTTCCGCCTCTCAGTTTGGTCATTGTATGCAGGTTACGCTGCATCGGCAAAATCTTCGCAGGTTTTTGTTCGAACGGCAGTGCTGATTGTATGTGTCTCCTCCTATTTCAGCCGGAGGGAGGAGATTGATTATATGGTGCACGGGATGATACGTCATTTGCCTACCACGTCATATTTCTTCTTGTCTTGGAGGAATATGCGAACGTGAGGTCACAACTGACAAAAAATTTTATTTTTCAAAAATTGTGCAACATTCAGTTACTACCATCTCAAAAGCAAGCATCGGATCATTGGAACTACGTCATTCCCACCGAGCATGCCTACGAAGAAATTTTCAAACCGAGTTTTGTGGTTGGCAGCTTTCAGAAAGACGGACTGCCCGTCTCTACATGCTGATGTGGCTGCTCGTGGGAGAAAAGGAGGAGTTTTTCCTTTTTATTTACCAGGTGATAGATGTTCGTCTTTTGAGCCCGTGACAAATAAACCCGTCTCTTTTCTTTTCTGTCCCTTTTCGTCTCTCAACTTGCGTCCAATGTTGCGCTCAAATGTCCAGTGTTAAAAAACTGCCATCAGCAAGAAATAGACGGTCGTGGAGAAGAAAGCATAGAGATTTTTCATATATCCTCCAGTCTCCCTGTTTATGAAGGATATCTTGGCTACACTTCCGAGTTGCAGGTATCTGCTCTTCGATGGTCTTCTGCGACCAGACTACTTGGTATAGGTAATCCAACAGCTTTATAAAGGTGGAATGTTTCGTTTCAATGCTAATATCATGTGATACCCACTGTTTGAAATTGGTAACTGAATTTTTTAAAATTTCTCACCGCAGCTTCATCACCTTGCTTTCTCCTTCAGATTGTCCAGTGATCGAATTATCTAGTAAATGTCTGAAAACTTTAAAAAAAATTATCTAGTCTAGTAACAAAAGTAATTGTCTAGTAAACATCTGCCTAATGTTTTAGGCGTGCACTTTTGCGAAATGAAACACAAGAAAGTGTGAGTTTTGAAAGTTTGCGTTGGTTGATAAAATTTTTGAAATTTGTCGAAAATTAACGAAATGCGTTCGTGAGAACTTTAGGATAAGGTGCGACGGAACGAAACAAATATGATAATGATATTCCATGCTTTCATGTGGACCAATTGTTGCACAATCGTGTAAAGAATTTAAGCGAAAATAAAAAGAGTTGATAACTTGTACCCTGTGGTAAAGCGCTAGCGATCCATACGATGAAATGCTGGATTGTTTGTTGCTGACGACAACAAAACATCGGATGTTGCAGTGCTCCGAGTACCAACTATTGGCTCCGCATGCATTTGATGAACGTTGCACTATTGTCTGAGGGATTTGTCACTCTAAATGTGCATTTGAACTCCGAATATTCTTGTACATGTTTTTTTTTTTTGCTGCGAAACAGCACTGCGAACTCGGAAGCGTAACATGCGGATGGTAGCATTTACACTATTGGCAATTTTCCATTAAATCGTATAATTTTTTTCTTCAATTGTTCGAAAACCAATAAAAGAACGCTCAGTCAGTCTTTGAAATTTCCATTGAGCCAATTGTCGAGCAATTTAGCCGTTTCTGACGCACACACTATGCAAGCAACGATAGTCAAGAAAAAGTTAAACTGCTTCCGTTGCAACGCCCAATTTCTTTTTTTACTCTTTTTTTCTTGACGCATTTGGGCGTTTCTTACTTAGACGTTCACGTTTAACGCATGCCGTAGTTAATGAAGTTTTGCATTGATAGACCTTGAATTTTAGCACCATAAGTCGAAAGCGATCCCTATTATTCCCTTGATCTGTCTTTCTTGATAAGGTGGATTCCATGGACCGTAGATCATCTACAGATCAGTTAAGCCTACCCATATGTTGTTCGGGAATTGTCGTGCCTCAGTTTGTGTTTGTTCGATTTTGCGCACATGCACATGTTTGCGATGGTAGGTAAAATCTTTATCGCACATTTACCTTGAACAATAAGCGATTTTTTATTTCCATTTATACGTGGCATTTTTTTCCCTACAAACATTTAATCATTGTTGTAGACGATATTACTTCGAAATATATCATTCAGTGTCTATAATATTTTCAATCATTCGATATTTGTTTCACTCTCTGATTATGCATCTTTTATGCACACTAAATTGAATCTTTATTCTTATTTGATAGCGAAACGATATTTGTGCTCTTTGGTCGCTTTATTGTTTCGTGCTCTATTTATGTTGCGACGATCTTTTCGCAATGTTTTAACGGCCTCGTCAACGTACTTTCTAAAATACAATGAATGAGTTGAAAGAATAGTCCATCATCTTTTCGCACAATATATTTACGATAAGTACGTACGAGGCGACGAATGAGAGTACTTGAAACGACCAACAATAAAATGGGGACAAATCGAACAGATTTTTTTTTGACTGAAAATGCGACGGAGGTAACGAAAAATACTCTCAAAACGTCAGCCAAATTTTTGAAATTTTATTTTACTGCCTTTGATGAATTGCGGATAGAAGGGAAAGGCGAAAAGTGATTAGAAATGAATAGTATATCTCCGACGTGAAGTTGGAACGCAGCTGAGGCTGTTGCTGAAAACAGGGTGTTCAATGTTCTTAATATACACTCTATTGCTATGAAGATGTTGAAAATATTTCTAAGGCGTGCCTCGGAACCGTAGGATTTTGTGCCCCCCTAGCTTTTCGCAACGAAGCTATCGAGAGTGCGCAGAAAAGTATCCCGTTTGCTACCTTTTTAAATAGTCGAAAAAATAAACCGTAAACTAGGATGAACTCGTCAGCTGCATGACTTATAGTGATATACATACGACGTCTTCGATAGAAGTCGATTAAAAAAATGGCTCCAAATGATTGGTGGGTTGGCTTTCGAAGATGCTCCTTCGTTTAGTGGAAATCGTCCATAAAAATGCATGCCACGGTTATGTGCTTGCGGTAAACTAAAATTAGCTTTATCCGTCGCCAGCTGTAAACCAAGCTACTTTTTTAAAGAGCAATAGAGCGGCGGTGCGTGATCGTTTTGATTTATTTGGATGTAAAACCTCTCCCTTATCGGTAACACAAGGAAGATCGGAAAGATGCACTAGAAGGGGCAAACGCTCATTTTGATCTATCTTGGTACGAATCGTCCCAAGGTGTTTGGTGAAAAGATGATCAGAAAAATTGTCGGCTGCTACTCTTGCGCAACCCTCCCCTAAGATGTGAGGCCTGCATTCTTTCCAAACGCGGGCGTATCTAAGTTTTGTTCGTCTGGCGCTAAAAGTTCAGTCTGCCAGAACTTTTGATTTTCGATTCACATTTATTCAGTTAGTGGCAGTACCCTTAGCTTCTTGGTGAGTTTGAAGCGCTCTGCAATCAAGTGCTAGTTATGACGATATTTCTTTTGTCATGAATGCTGCAAATAGCGTTGGAAAAAAAGCAAGAACCGCGCAAAGTATCCAAAGTGAATTTTCGGCCACAATCGATAAGCAAATATACATATATACATATATATACATATATATATAACAGAAAAAGGTATATAGCTTAACTTCATATATATAATACCGTTATACATCTAAAAACTACTTGCGCGTCTTAATTGTACTCACGAAGTTCAACATCCCGAATGAGAAGTTCAGAAGTGGTATGCTGTTAGAAAATCGAATATATTGACTTTTGGCCGCTGAACATGCAACTGACACATAGGTGTAGATAGAGTCTGGAAAACGAGGGTTTTTAGTTTTGAGGAGTCTGAGGAGGATACCATCTCCAAACCATTGGAAAGCAATTCCGTGGAGGCCATAAGCCTAAAACTATATATGAATGAGCATGAAAGCATATGTGTGTAGCTTGGATAACCATATTAAATAGTTTTGAAACGCGAACTATAATAGGGAGATCCTGAACTATTATCGAAAATTTGAAGACTTTCGTCCCACCACAACATTTTCGATTCCAGTCTCAACCTCGCTCTTAACCTCTCTTGCTTCGCCGCAAGATGTGATCATTTAACTGGTTTCGCGTAGGAAAGGCGAACTTCTCGGTCAGTCCAACACTATGCGCTTTAGGGATGCAGTTCAATGGTCAGAAGGCGCATAGAAGATAAAAGTGTGGTCCGTTGGCCAATCCAATTTCAAAAATTTCAATGTGGCTTTCTGCGATCAAGATGACAGCTGATGAAAATGTAGTGCAGCAGTGAGGAATACTTAATTCGCTCGGCGGATGAGTGACTGAAACGAGTTCGCAACATATTCACTAGGGATAAGAGTGAATCAGGACGACTGATTTTACTCGGAGCATCTTTTGTTACAAAACTTACTCTAGTGACAAGCTTAAAAGTAACTCTGCCATTTAAGAAGCCTGCAAGAACAGCAACGCTTCACAATAGCGCTCGATGGCAGCGTTAATCGCATAGGCGAAAAAGGTGTGGAGAGCTTACTCTTGGTAGCAACAGAAACCTCTACGCCTTTGTTTAGAAATATTTTTAGGACTCAAAAAATTTATTTTACGAAGCTATCATTTTGATAAAGTGAATGCATAAAATTTACATTTGTTAGTGGAACCATTCCCTCACTTTGATTTCTCTCTTTTCTTTTTTCATGCATCGGAAATCTTCGACCTATGTTCAGCTGGAGCTTCATCTTTGCAACCGGCCAAACGATGCTGGTAAAGCTCGCTCCACTTTCAGAAAGCCCGAGAAGGCAGAACTACATGGAAAAGCAAAACCTAATCGGTTTCGAAATCGAAACTCGCGCAAAATGAAGTCAGCTTTTGCACTGTAGCAACGCTGGCGTTGCTTCAGAAAAAATCATTTGCTGGCGGAGAAATAAAAAAGTACATTCTCGAAGGAAGTTACTGCATGATTTCCTGGTTCATTTTCATTAAATTCGACCTTCGCAACTGGAACGCTCATCTGCCTTTAAGTGGTTGACCCATTTGCAATTGGGATGATGCGTTTTAACATAAACCTTTAAAAAAATCTGGTTGTAATATATCATTTGGCCACTTTGCTGCTCTCACTAAAGTAGATGCTCAAACTCAATCGTAAATTGCAGCAGTGCGTGAAACGATACGATGAAACGCTGCCTCAAAAGGTTGTATGCATGAAAAACTAGGGTTCATTCTGAAAATCTCGGTGATCTCGAAGTCCATGGTTTTCATAGATGAAGCTGAAAAAAAGGCGAATTATAGAGATCAATCGCTTTTTTCCACACAAAATATAGCGAGAACGTAAGATAAAGTGCATTCCGTTCCTTTATTCGCAAAGCGGTGATCTCCAAACAACTTCAAAATGCCCTTGAGCATTCCTCAAGATTAACATTTGCACTTATTCGCGCCGAAAATTGTTCGAAGAGTTGCGCTGATCTTCTTCGCTGCTTCAGCTACCAAAAGCGGTGCGTATCCAAATATGGATGGCTTTTTCAGCAGTATTTGATCGCATCCACCTTATCGGTCAGATGATCATAATGGATATGTGTTTATGGCATGCAGCGCTATCTGCTTATCCCAGTAGCCACCACACGGACTTTATTAATTAGTTAGTTGATTGAATAATTAATTAATTAATCAATCAAATAATTAATGGAACTAGTCGATTAATTCATCATTCTAATTTTTTAATTAGTCCGTTCGTCTATTCGTTAATTTGATCAATTGTTTGGCTAATTTTTTCAAATACACTTTCTTTTTTCGTTTGTTAATTTTTTTAATACTTGCTCATTTATCTAGTGGTTTATTGGCTGGAGGCGTATTGAACGCGAAACCTTCTTATTCTGCTGACAATAGAAATAAAGCAGGCTGAAAAGAAGAGTAATGAAGTAAAGAAAACAGACAAATACACCACTAATACGCTAGAACATGCTCAAAACGCTGACCACGAAAGAGCTTGATTGGCACAGCCTTTATTCGCTAATATCAATGTTACCCGATCGTTTTCTCGACTTTTCTTCGTACCTCGGAGTAAGAGCTCTTGAATTCAAGCGCAGAAAAGAGCTTTTTTTTTCTCGCGAACGTTACCTTCAATGCTCGAATATAAATCGAACAAAAACATTAAAGTACATTGGAATAAAACCGGAATTAATAGAAGAGAATAAAATCTGTTGTATTTTATTTGTTTTAGTCGTTTTATTTTTATTTTTTATTCTTATTTACCGTTCAATAGAATACAATAGAATGTCGTTTATTTTCTCTTATTCAGTATTTACTAAAACAGAATACGATAGAATAAAAATATTAAACAGGCTGAAAGGTAAACCGTCCTGCTTGCTACACTCGTTTCTTTTTGCAAGCGCTAATTGCTCAACGATTGAAAACGATCTCATCTGTTGTGCTAGAAGTGCAATGACTCACTTATCAATGTTGTTCAATTACACTTAAGATTGATTGAAGAAGGTGCTGATTAACTTGTTGATGATCTAAGCGCTAAAATTCCAGAAAAATATTTTGCAATGAAAAATGCGTTAGAGTTGTATTTAACGTTAAATACAAACATTTAGACTTTTCGTTTTGCTCACTTGAAGCTTAGTTAATTTCATCCTGACTTTTAAGTGTTTTGTAAAAGCGCATGGGCATCTTCGCTGATGTTCACACAGAATTCAACTCTACCGTACACTCTTCTTCTCTTTCCCCATTTCGTTTGCTCACTTTTTCTTAAGTCATTTTGCTCTCAGTCATAGACATGTTTCAGACGTTCATATTTACACATCTAATTAATTGCTATATCATTTCATTATTCGCGTTTAACCGATGCCATCTACACATAATACGAACATATAAATTCGATTGTTCTAAAAAAATATGCAGTCGCTTTTTGTGAAGCGTTTCTTTCGTAATCTATTTACATAGCACGTTACCGCTCGGGCCTTCAGTGCGATGCCTCGATGCTACTGATGCAATCGCACGCGGAGCACAGCCATCCCTTTGGCTGTTTTAAGCCTGTTGTTAACCACCAGCTGGCCGGTCTATCAGTGGTATAGTGGGAAGCAACCAGGAATCGAACGCGGGTCTCCCCGAATGCGAAGCGGGGCATCTATCACTGAGCTATTGCCGCCCATTATTTTTATATGGCCACTTATTTAACGAACAAAATGCGCTTCCACGACGATGGAGTGATCAGCTTGAGCGACAGGAAATAGAACGACTATGAGTTTTATGTTTCCTTTCGCCTTGACATCAACAAGTAGTTGAACATTGATGAACATAATGTTATAAGAAATTGGGAGGCGGGTTAGGGATGTGCATGAGACAACGACAACGTCAAGTACGTAGAACGAACCTATTGAAAATGTTATCGTAATTTACAGTTAATATGAGGTAAATATTCGTTCGTTTCGATGCGAGATGATAGACTCGGGGAAACTTGGGCGCCTTATGAGTGAGGTAACCTTGCTGAAGTCTCAAGGATAAGAATACAGCCAACACTGCAAGGCTTTGTTGGCTTGATATATTCGATTCATTAGTTAAAATCGAGGAAATTGCCATTGACCAGTATTGCACAACGGGGTTTGAAAAGCACAACGCTTTAGGCGCGAAAGGAACAAAAAAACGATAACTTTTTCCACGCTATACATCGTGAAATGTTATGGGCAAGTTCGGCGAAGAATTTTGTTGACATCAGTGGTTTATATTTTATAAACACTTTAGAATATTTGCCTTCGAGGTAAAAATTTCACCGAGCACGAAAGTAAAGTTCTTTGTTGGCCACTTTAGTTTTCTTAATACAAAGTCCAGTTCTGACAAGTCAAAAACGAGCAGTCCCATGAATTCCTGTTGTTCATATATTCAGAAATTGTTCTCGAGAGTATGAGACAAACACGGGGGACTCCTACACATAAGTCCCCTAGGTGAATAAGAGGGCGAATCGGTGGTTTCTGCTTCGTCAATGTACGCGAACGGAACCTATCGAGGCTAACGAATTTGACGGTATGAGCTAAGCTACGATAACTATTAAATCGTTATTTTACATTTGTGCTACAATTTTCGAATTAAAATTTACCTTCGTGCTAATAGTCCTGGCACTGAAACGTACAGATATGACTTTAGCGCAGTCGGCATCATAAGCTTTTCATGTTGAATTCCTTTATGCTGTTTTGCTCAGTAATACCTCGTAAGGATTGGGAAGATTAACCCGGCCACATCATTCCCTCTAGCGACTGGTCGCTTTCCATCCCGTCCCACCACTCCACCCCTCCACTCCCACAAATAGCACTTTCGGGTGAAAATGTTGGGTTTATTTCTTAGCAGTTCAAAAAAGACAGTATATTGCTTCACATCCTAGGTACATTCGTGAAGAAAGGGTTTTTTTTCAATGCTGCGACTTTCGTCCGTAACAAATGTTCCTTTCTTGACCGAAGCTATTGGGTAGGTCCATACTGCGGACGCATTCAGTAATAGAAATTCTCGAAACCGTATCTAGCTGAGTCCAGCATTCTATTGTCAGTTTATGAATCTTAGCGAAATTAGAGAGTATATTTGCAAATAAACTGTAAAGGTATTTTATTTCGACTTGTAATATTTGAAAGTGCAGTCATTTGTTGAAGCAACAGTAAATGGGAAAGCAGGCATGCAAACACACTTTCAAAGTGCACTAGCAGTTCAAAAAGAGCGAAAAAAGAATTTGTCGATCTCGACGGTCCTATGATTCTAAAGCTACGAAAGAATAGACGCAAAGCGCTCGTTTCAAAACGGTCGGAGGGTTCATTAAAGGCTGCTTCAACAATGCTTTTTGAATAAAATTTCGTAGAATTCTGCGCTCTGCTTATTTGCAGTTATTTTGAGACTGGTGCCATTTTTTAGTCAACGACGCAAATCGAGAGCTAAAAAAAATTTGCTTCGAAAAAAAAGCCAAAAAAACCTGAATATCTGCTATCATCCGCTAGTGAGGTGGTTAATGAACAGGAACAGTTGCCGTAAAATCAAGTCTAAAAATGTAATCGAGCTCGCCTTCGGTTTTCTGTTTACTTTATTTGCAATTACGAATTAGTTACAAAGGAATAACTTGTTTATTTGTATTTTTTTTGTTGTCGTTATTGCCAAAAGACGTTCAATGCACGTAATTACTCTTGTAAATCGAACGAAGAAGAGGTTTTACCAGGTGACTGGAAATGACCAAGGTCATGCATGAGTTGGTGTTCTATATGCAGATCATCGCGATGATAGGAAGAGGTAATGGATACTCAAGAACAGCAAAACTTGTTGATTTGCTCATCGAATGTTGATGTGATGGTCAACAGGCACTTAGTGATTGTGGACTGGACAAAATCTGCTACCTGCTGCAGTTTGTGGCAGTGGCCGTTTTCATGGGATCATAATGCTTTGGTTTGCGAGATGTTTTGCTTGTAATAGGTATATAAGTGCTGATTTCCGCGGCTGTGTCAGCAGCGCATCAAATTACGGCCTAGACGCTACCCTGATATGTCATCTGCTGCCTCGGTGACGCATGAGCTTCTGGATTATCATAGGCATACTTTTATTACCACTTGAACTGATCATTCTTGAAAGTTTCCCTTTTATCACTGTTTTCAATGAGCTGTCCTCCCTGATATTCACTTCTCTTCTTTTGTACGTTCAGCTTAGTAGTCGATTTTTGATGACAGCTGTGACAGCTTGGCTCAGTCTCATTTCGATGATAGTTATAGGCAAGAATGAGCGTCTATGAACACGATCACGCGGGCAGCAGCTGCCTTTAGGAAAATGTTATTTTGAGAACCTCTTTCCACTTCCTATAGGATGGCTGCATACTTTAGAATTCGGATGATTTTTTTTTTGACTTTTTCGAGCAAAAGCACCTACGGAAATCACAACATCCTTGTGAGAATATGCATTCCGTTAATGCCAATTATAATTAGCTTACTCTTTCTGTAGTTTACTCTTAATTTCCATTTATGTTAAGTATTATTTCCATACTCAATAACATTCCTATTCAAATTTTCGATGTGTAAATGTTCCATATAGTTAGCGACCGAACAAATTGTGGCATGGAAAATATGGATGATCAGCAAACGCCTGTTCTGCATTAATCAAATGGCAGTTGAACACCAAATGCATATACGACTAATTGCGGCGCGCTGAGACACACATGAATACAATGCCTGATAATTGCAAGTGTGCTTCGCTAGCATATGACGCATGTGCCAGTTATGACGTTGAGTGCATTATGAAATTCGGAAAAAACACATCCGCATGCTAAGATCATTTGAGCGACAGTGCCCCGGGTGATCTGCTGACTCGCATAAAACTCCTATGTTTAGGAGTTGCAAATCAGAATGATAGTATTTTGATGGAGCTATCGCACACCAGACAAATCCATGCTACAATGACCACGAGGTTGCCAGCAATCGGTGTCAATGCGTCACTCTGAGCTGAGTAGAGTGCCAGTTGCACCGGACCCTATAAACCTATCCTACTGGACGAGCAAGAAATCAGAAATGTGTGGGTTAGAGGTGGAAATCTGGATAAGCAGAGAAATGCGATTAGAGATATTCCCTTACATAGCAAGTGGCGACTGACAGATCTGTCGAGCCATTTTTACATTCCATTATTGAACGTTTGGTGCAGAATTGTTTAATAATCATAGCTTTTCGGTTAGGTGACTGCAGAAAGAGAAATACCAGAAAGGAACCATCGTCAGACAAAGATCAGTCGAGTTAAGCCAAGCAAAGGAAGCCTGTTGGCATCTGACGTGCGTAACTTTTCCAGCTGGCATGGTCAGATGGCTCATCCTGCCGCAAGAGGATTCTTGAGGTCTTGCTTACTGATGGAGAACTTATCTATTTAGTGCTACTGATCGCGGAGAGGAACATCTTGATCGCTCCATTCATTCGGTCTCATGCAGGGATAATTGGCCGCTTCGCGATGGTCAGTCGTGTTGCAAGGCTTCATTTCCCAATCCATTGTATTCAGCGATCCGATCAACAAACGATACGAAGACATGTGGAAAAATTGCATGGCTAGATCGATATTTACCTTGATGAAGGAAATCCCTTCAACTTCACACTAACAGACTTTATGCCCAGGCCAACGGCAACTGCTGAGGCTGCTGCTACGTTTCCACAAAAATACGGTACCGGTCACATGCAACTTCGCTGCCACCACTGTTTCCAAGATTTGTGGTTGGGGAAGCGATGAAAGCGTTGGAAACTTGTATCTTTTAGGATCGGTTGTGACGTTCACAAGAAGTTTTCTGCAGGCATATCGGCAAAGCAGTGAACACGTTCAGGTCGCTGTAACACTGTTCCCGGTTGGTTACGATTCCCGTCTAGGCGAAATTTGAGCTCATCAAGGCGGCTTTCACTCATTTATTACTCTATGGAGCGAGTATATGGATTCGTGCCATGACAACAGGGGAAGGCTTTAACATAGCTGAGCGTATGTTCATGTTCCGTGTTATCATTTGTGCACAAGAAGAAACAGAACGAACGAAGTCTTCGACAAAAAATGAAATGTCCTGCCTACGGGATATTTCTGAAAGTGCGAGCACGTGATCAGTATAAAGGGCAAGTATGAAATGATCGGTTCCTGCTTCTGACGCAGTGCTGGGCTCCAACCTGGAAAATTTGATGCTGCCAGTCGTAGGCATTGATGGGAGAACAAAATCTGAAGAGCATCGTGGAATAGGAGAGGTCTTCAAAGGGAATCTGACAACTGCTGAGTTTGACAAAATCGTACTCAGGCCGAACAACAGTGTCATAAATGGTTTGATCTACAACAACTGCTGAAACAAACATTGGCCGGAGCTTCTTAACGTCGAGTGGACGAATGAACTGGTTTTTCGGGCAGAATGTGCGAACATCACAGCGTAGGGAATACCTATCGAACAATTGGCATTTGGGATGATCAAGCTGATGGGCAAGTATGCTTGCTTGTTCGCCTATAGAAACGTATGTGCGCTTACTTAGATTCCTTTTTGGGGTTTTGCCAACTGTGGAGATGAATTGCCGAACGAAATCGGTGATCCAAGCTTTTTTTAGTGCCAAAAAGCAATCAGCAATAATTTGGCTAGCGAAACGGTAAACTGATTGCAAAATTTCCAGGTCATTTGTAGCACACAGATTATGTTCTCTCGAATGGCATATATAGGTGCTGTGCAGCATACCGCCTAAAGACTGCGTTTGGATTTTCTTCTTGCTCTTTCCGGTTCATTACTGCTGCTTTTCTGCACATTTTTGGATAGGCTCTTCGCCGATTACAAGTTGAATTTGGAAAATTTTTCATAGAAGAATTACACGGTATACAAATATTACGTCCTGTGATGTGCCACACCTGAACAAACCAACATTGTGGACAATTTTCTGTAGTGACTAACCGATGCCTAATGTTCGAGGAACGAGCGTTTCCCATTCATGATCGGTGAGGCGGAATTACGGCTCTCAAAAACGCTTAGGAAACGCTTCATTCCGATATTCGTGAGTGATAAACTTCGGTCGACTTCATTCGGCTGCACACACTCCTCACTGTCCGGTGCTAACCTTCGCTCGAGGTGCTCGAGGTGAAGCACCTCGAGCGAATAATTGCTAGAAAATGAACTGGAGAACTCGACTGTCTGCTCTACCGCCAACAGATGAAGTTCACATGAATATTCACATTTCACATGAAGTTCACATCATATGAATGTCGTTCTGTTTGGGTAGGTCACCGCTCGCTGCATAAACGGTCAGCTTTAAAATGCACTGCTGTTCTCATTCTTATTGCGTCTTCATGGTACGTAGCTATTATTGGCACTGTGACTGTGCTAAAATGAACTTCAGAATGCATTAAAACGATCACGGTTGAAAGCACTTACTCGTTTACCTTTGTCCACACCTCCAAACATGCTAACATGCTAAGGGCTAACATGCTCGTTGACTTGTGATAGCGAGATCGCACTTTTTGAAAGACACTCCCGAAGCCTTCTCAGGCGCTTGCAACCCTCATTAGTAAGCCGTTTTTCTTGCTCGTTTATTTCCCATGCGATTTCATCAACATCTCTCAGCAGCTCTTGACTGCAGCACTTGGTTCCCTAATTAATAGAATGTTGGCGATGTTTTCTTTCGTAGAAATTTCAGCATGCGTTTATGCGTTTGCGCAGTATTGTTTATTAAAATTAGCTACTTTTTGTTCAGATGCAATTACTTAACCTCTAATTACCTTAGTGCATCATTGCGTCTGGTAGACATCACATGTTTCTTTTCTCCTACGCGTTTTAAAAATTCGCATCAGACAATGGACGTTAAGAAACTAACGACAAGTACTTGTTCAACTTAATTTTGTGCTATATTATTTATCGCAGTTCTTCTTAACTAGTTGCAACGCGCAATGCTGCAAAGTAAAACAGTTACTTAAGCAGCTGGTTGCTAAAACAATGGTGATGAACAACTATTGATCTCTACCACTCTCAAGAAAGTTCAATACAAGTAACGGTGAAATAAATTGTATCGATCAATGGTTCGTACTGAAAGGATACGTGTAAGCATGCGAAGTGCTTATTTACTCTCTGATGACGGTTACTTTTGGAGTGTTTTTGCAGTCGTATGGAACAGCCCATTACAAGTAATCTTTAAATGGCGACTCCAAAATGTTGCTTTCGAAGATACGCTGTAGTAGCTACGAACAAAGCGTTGTGCTATACGCCGACCTTTCTTGAATCTCTGGCTGAATTTTTGCAAATGGAAAATAATTTAAGACATATTTAACGTCTGGCGGGAGAAAGACAATTTTGCTGTATCGTTGGCAGTAATACCAAGTTAAGCGATATCTGTTAGGACGCCTTGGAGCTTCAGATTTTCATCGCTTAACGCGCATCTTCTGGGAGCTGCTGTACTCCATTCAGGTTTGTTCGCCCTTCGCAACTTCATTGTCACTGGTTTTGGCAAGGTTAGACGGAAATGGCGTATAAATCATGTGTTGCGTGAGAGGGTCTACGAGAAGAACGGTATTTGAAGCAAATGGAATACTGCGTCTGGACCTTATCAAAAAACATTTTCACACTGGTGTACATTTCAAGCTTGTCTGAAGCAAGGAAAGTATGTAATTCTGAAGTAGTCAAAAAAACTGTGGTCGATAACCTTTGAATTGAATCAGCTTTTTCAATGAATGAAGTTTGATGCGTTTTTTTTGTGATTCTATCATCGTCACGTGAGGTTGAACGGCAATTCAGCGCGATCTGATCATCAGAGGTTTCAACACTGGTGTACATTTCAAGCTTGTCTGAAGCAAGGAAAGTATGTAATTCTGAAGTAGTCAAAAAAACTGTGGTCGATAACCTTTGAATTGAATCAGCTTTTTCAATGAATGAAGTTTGATGCGTTTTTTTTGTGATTCTATCATCGTCACGTGAGGTTGAACGGCAATTCAGCGCGATCTGATCATCAGAGACATGGCTGTAGAGCTCAACTGTCTAAAGCAGCTGGATATTCGTCTAGGTAGATTGGCTGTATCCTTGAGGATATCATTGATGGAGCCGATCATAAGAATGGTTGTACATAGACAACGAGGCGGCAGGGTAACCGCGCAGCAATTTTCAGACACTCGTAAAAATCGCGTCCTTCACTTATTAAGTAAATTCTAGTTGAAAATTCTCGTTGTCTTTTGCAGTTGTGCACAGTGTTGCTATAATTTATTGCAGTTTTCGATTGTTATAATCGAAGTCTCTAATTCGCCTTCTTGTCGTACTTTAACTCAGCGCTCTTTAGAATGAATAAATTTCAAATCAATCGTGTTACATAAATCGTTGTTTTTTGTTTGGCGACGGCTGTTCTAGTCTCTTCTAGTCTCTAGCTACATTCAGATTGCATCACACCTTCATTGACACTTTTGCATTTTTCATATACCTGCCTCCACCACACAGTACATACAGCGTGTTCAAAAATAATACATGTTTTAACTTAACCAAAACTACAACCTTCTGGTCCTTCATGGTGATGCGGCGCCTGAATGCATATGTTTCTCTTTTGTTCAAGAGTTTCAGCTCATGATTTTATAAAGCTACCATACTGGAATTTGAAAGAATGGGCGTTCAAAGAAAGCTTCGATAAAATCTATAAATAATTTATTGAATTATGACTTGTGCAGTAATACGACAGAAGGGCAGATCAGAGGGACAACTGCGATTCAGCTCGACCAAAACTCGATTCATACTTTGAGCGCTTTAGGGTGTATGAAGCGATACTGCTCATATGAATGGTCAAGTGACAAGTAAGAAATTTCTCGAAAGCGAGAGCTAAGATTTCTGAAAACGGCGCCAACAGCGACTAAACTTCCGATCGAATGAGTGAATCCCATGCCAACTGTTTCATGGCACGTCACAAAAGTGTTTCGTCAAGTGCCGATCGGGCAGAAATGCTTCTGCACAGTGTACGAATTAGCCCTTTTCTGGTCGCGATAAAACGCCAAGATCATGTTGTCTATCCTTCGCGCCTAACCCTCCTCCTCACCTGTAAACAACCGTTCAAAACCGGCCGGGAAAACTGAGTCAGGCGGTGTGATTAAACTATAAGTCACTGTTGCATCCTAAGTGCAAACACGTCGCGGATAGGACGACTAGAGACTTCGCCCCATACGCTTCTAGCAATCATGTGCTCCATGCTGCAGTCTAATTGAACCGAATGAGTAATTGGCAGCTTTGCGAAAGCTGTGTTGCTTTAATTGGCAGCCACAAATGCTGTAAACAATTAGAACCGAGAACACTTCGTGAAAATGGGGACGTTTCCAAGCCTCATTTACATCAATAGCCTTTCAACTCTCAAAAAAATTGCTCGTTCCCAAAATAAGTGCCCAACAACTCTCCGCCGTTCTGGCTTGCGCCCTTTTAAAGTGCGAATAACCGTTCTTTAAATTCTTTTGCCTTCGCGGCTACTGCGACTTGATTATCGGAGCAAATCTGATTGATCGGTTCCTGACTGCTCCGTTTGTATTAGACCGCAGCTTCGGCCTATCTCTTCCTTCCTCCTACCATCTCCCAACCTTTGTAAAGGTGGCAAAATAAGGTTGTGAAGAAAACGCGTATGAGCATGCAAAAGTTTGGGCCTCAGTCTTTAATTTCGACTGTATTATGATACCGACATTCTCGGATTCGTAATAGATGATCGATCGTGAGAACATCGGATCATAATATAGTCATAGATGATGTTCGGAGATCATAAGCTTGTTTCGACGCGCCATCCTAAAAGATGCCAACCACTTAAGACTGTAGAATGTTTTCTGCATATTCCCACCCAATTAAACAGATGAAGGTCTGATCTTTGACCACATCCGAAACTTTTAACACTTATGACTTTGCGAGCGCGAACGAAGTGAGCCAATTATCTTTCGGATTACGTTCACTTCTTAAAAAACCACTTAAAAAGAGGTTCACATTAATGTTGGAATCCTTTGGCTCCTGAAGATTCTCTTGGAGTCAATTCTCACTTGGAGGCTTACGAGAGCTTTTCTTGGACTCCGTACCGAACACTGATCCATAATTGTTTCACAACTGCTGGGATGTCCATCTTCAGCGTGTTTGAAGAATAAAAAAGTGGCACAATAATTCAATGGAAACATCATTTGAAGTGACTACGAAAGCCACTCGAAAATTTGTTAAGGATGAAAATTCATGGGCAACGAACTACTACTTGAAAAATTCACTTTGCCGAGGCATTCGATCGAGATCGCATTTTCTGGCTGACAAGATTGTTTTCAGTGCAATACGGCGGCACGCATGATACAGAGTATAATAAGTTGTTATTGCTCAAAGACCCTTAATCATTGCATGAAATGTGGCAGCACTGACAAATCTGTTTGCATGTGCACCGCTGGTTTTGCCGCGCTTTCAACGTTCGCTTTTCATGCGAGATCAGTCATTTACACGCTTTTAGAAATGTCACCTTATCCAAAATTGTAAACGGGTGTAGCAGATGTGCGGTTTCGGTGTTTCTTGAGATATCATTTTACTTAAGTGCCTATTTCCCTTCCTATATCTCTGTTTTTCTCTTTGTGTTCATGATCGCTTATTTGTAGTGAATATAGCAACGTGACCGCTCCTCTTTTATGTTCAACTAGATGCGCATGAAAATTTGTTGTGGTATTTTGTTGTGTAAAAGGTTCCAAAGAAAATTCCATTCGACTGATGAATCTTGAGGATATTTTTTCGGGGATAATGCAGAAGCGCTCATATTCCAGCACATACTTTTATCACGGTACAAAGCAGTCCTTTGATCGTTTAGAATAAATCGAAGGATCCTCAATGCGCCCATTGAGTTTAAACTTTGCACGATTTTGGAAGATAGCAGAGGACATCCTCAATATTTTTTTATCGAAAGCGCTAGAAAGAGATCAAATAGTTCGCACTAAGCTTGCATTGGCTAGTGACAAATGATGAATGCTGCGTAGGTTTTGCTAGCGGTCCAAGTTGTATTCCATTCGATTGGCACTTCCGCACTGCACATTTTATATTTTTTGCTTTTTTTATTTCCTTAAAATATTAGCTCAGTCAAGTTCCCTTTATGTTTCCGTGTTCCTTGTAGCTCTACTTGTGTGTACAAGTCTCCTATGTATGCGATAAGTTAGCAGCTCGTTTTAATCATTTAGTACTGCTCATCAACGATGCATGGAGACCGCGATGCGATCGCTAAACGCCTTCATTAAGTCGCACATACTCTTTTACCAAGTATAGAATGATTTTGACATTAAAGATGACATGCTTTTTTTCTAAATCAGTAAAATCGCGCCGCTTGCGAATCATAGGAAAAATTCATCATCGATGATGAGGATTGTACAAAAGGTGCCAACCTTCATGTAGTGTATTTCTTGGCATAAGTCTGTAATCGTGAGATAGGCTGAACAGTTCAGCTCAGCATTCTTAAGGAGCTTATTAGATCAATGAAAGTCCAAAGGAGGAAGTCGGAAAATTATTGAGTTCTTTTCTCATTGCCATATCTGTTTACGACATTTATTTCCTAGTTCCTTTTAGTGCACGGTAAGGTTTTCTGAGAGTTGATTTGTGGATTTCCTTGTAGACGAGGATATTGCGCGTTAAATGACAGCTTACTGCAAAAATGCACTTCAGAGGCAACTGTGAGCATTCACATTTACATCAAAGCAAGCATGCATTCAATTTTTTCCAAGACATTCGCGTTTTGTGCCAAAGAACTGTTTTTATGGACCGCCATTATTTGCATATTGCATGCGTTCAATTTTGGGTGAAATGGCAAGGGATTCGCTAAGCAGAGGGTAGCGATGATGTCAGGCATGTGAATGCGTAAGTCGTTTGCAGTAAGAGTAATGCTATCTACGCTCATTTGTCATTCGTTTTCAGCTGCTGACCACTTTACGAATGCGAAATATTAAATGTTCTGAGGAGTTCGAATCGAATAGACTAATCTTGATAAAGAGATCAGAACCATAACATCTGTCACCGTGCTGATTATAGAGTGCTTAATCTTTACGACCCGCACGGTGAGTTGTAGGCACTGTTTAATGAAGACATGCATGATGTGATAAGTCAAATTTCTCTTTGATCATTTTTTTAATGAAACGATTCATATTTACGCTGTATTATTTATCATTTTTCTTTGAATTTTTGTCACCGCAGATGAATGTTCAGTTCCGTCGCGGTCCACGCAGGTGATTAGTTCATTCGGCGTTGTCCTTTTTTTTGTTTTTTTATAAGGACGCACGAAACTCATGGTAGTTACATTGAAAGGCACCTTTTAAAAAGCGCATGAATGTGCAACCGGCTGCTGTTGAGATAGAAAAGAAGGAAAACGAGGAATTGATGCCACAACAAGGGAAATTTTGAAAATGTTTTCGAGCATGTAGTAAAAATAACATTGAGTTTCCCATACACAAAATACGTCCTTGAATGTGTTTGCATGTCCTTCATGCTCAATAACCTTTCACGCTTGCATTGAGTGCTTCTTTCTTTTCAAAAAGTGCTCCACGTTTTTATCAAATATGTGATTGTTTTAGTTGACGTAATCAGTATTATCACCAAGAATATGAAAAGAGCATTATAAGCTGACACGTTTGCGTTTCTTGTAGTAATGGGCGAAAACTATTTATTTCTTTCTAGTAATGCGTAGTTGTTAGCCTTTTCTAGTTTCCTGCTTACGAGACAATCATACGAATCTTGGCAAACACTGTGATGTTGTTGAAAGTCATGCGAATCATTATCGAGACTTGAGTTCCTCTCATCCTTCGCAACCATTATGAGAGTTTCGTTTGCCTTTATCCGGAAATTCCGCTTTTGTTAGCGAACAATTCACATTTTAAACAATATGTAAGGTAACGTCAGCTGTTGCGTGCGACATTGCATATTCAATTTTTTAACTTCAGGAAATGCACTCTGCCGACAAAATATGTTTCGTGTTTTACAATTCATCCGCGATTTTGCGATTTACGCTGAATAAATGGAACAAGATTTGTTAATTTTGGTTGCCAAAATTTCATCTTAGCACCCTCGTTAAGAACTATTGAACCTACAACCATACATGCTCACTACACGTGCAAACGATTGTCCTAAAGTGCTTTCAGAGGAAGGACATATGCATTAAGGGCAATTTTTGAAGTGGAACACAATCTTTGTTATTGAATAAGCGCAGTTGAGGACTAACCTTTTTGCGGTCAGTAGTTTGCTTGCAAAATCGCCGTGCTGGCCAACTGGCTTGCCATTCCTAAGTATAAGTGATAACTGCTTTATTCCTATGCTCACTCATCCCTCAATTTCATATTCAAGTGTTTTCGTTGCTCTCTCGAACTTCTTGATACATCTACGTATTAATATTGACAGTGCAAAATCTGAAGGGCGAAGCGGCGGGTCGAACCTCAGTGACGAACCTATAGGACGGAACCACCTCCATCCTAATAATGTAATGTGCAGCTTTCAACTTATCCAACAAATCGCGTATCGTTTCAGCCCTTTGTTACGCATTTACAAGTATCCAAGTTAAGGGGCTGATCTCGGCTAAACACTTCGACGACAGTAAGAACCTGGAAATCTGCTGTTTTTAAAACATTTCTTTTGTGAATATTTTTCGGCCACTCAGCCGAGTCCAGCAGTAGATTTACGTTTGTTGTTGGTGTTTACATAGTCTGTATCAAAAGTCCCGTTTAACAGAAACGTTCTGGCACTCATCAAAATACTCGCAGTGCATTCAATGCGTGGAACTACTCGTTCGTTGAAACGAAATCTAGTCTTACTGTGAGTTTTAATTGTTTGGAGGCGAATAATCGAAGACCAGGCAGAGATCGCTGTACGGACTATGTAAAGAGGTCACGATTCAACCAGTATTTGACTTATTTGGCTTTAACAGGTGTCACTAGGAAGTAGTCGTTAGTGACGGTTAGAGGCACATTGCCTTAGTGGTTACATGCCCCACTCTTTTGCACTGAGGTGTACTGTACTCCTTTTCATGAATGGTCATCTTTTTTTTTGCGACTCAGTGAAAACTTCCGATGTCTTCTCCACTTCCCTTTTATCATTTACTGGTCAACCGAGGCAAGTAATAGCGGCTTATACGTTTCATGGTTGAGTCATGCTCATAACATGTGAAACAATGATTTGGATTAGCTACACGTCATATATTTATTCGTTTATAATTAAAGGTGGCGTTTGCTTGACGGCGAATACGTATGCATGCCTCCATGATTCAGTGAATGCTTCGACAGACCTCACAACGAAGTTTACCAAAATATGATTTTTTTGGAGATTGTTTCTAAATCTTGAAGACTGCAACAAAAGTACCAACATTGTTTAATAATTCATTTTAAGTCTTCATTTCCATCTTTCTTTCCTTCCAATTATTCGCCGTTTAAGAACGTTCATTGTCCTCCATATTTTTAAAAAACTTTTTGTATTGCACTGCTTCGTTTTTAACTCTTATTACTTGCAACCATGTGGCTGGAATACCTTAACTGGGGTCTAAAAAACCGAAATCACAAATACTAGTTGCTCCAATTTGACTAGCCACCAACCATCTAAGCAAACATTTACTCTAAAAGAATTCCAAAAAATTATGAACCATATCGATCATTGACAGTGATGGAATCGTGAACACCATCGAGCGTTTGATTAAGTTCGACTTTAAGAATTACTATGGAGTGGCGATCGGTCAAAAGCTGATCCGAGATTCTCTCGAGTTCGTTGCTGAAGTGGACTCCATGGCACTTTCACTAGCCATTTTTAGTGGTGTCGTTAAGTGGTAGGTGAGCGTGCCATAATGCGCTACAGCAAAAGTTCAATGTCATTATTGCTGCTTCTATGCGCTTTGCGAAATTCTTATGCCTTTAAAAGCGTTCGACTTTTCTTCTTACTTATGATTTTCACCACCCTGTATCACACGCGTTCTAATATCCCGAATAAATTGCTTGCATTTCTCAAGTGTTTTCAAAGGAATGGATTTCCTTTGACATTTTAAGAACAGCTGCGGGCTCCAACATCGGCCAGCTTTATCGCAAAAGCTATACTGAAGTGCTACGTTCCGGTCACGCATAGTCTTCGCTGAATCATAGTTGAGGTGGAAACGTGCTTGGCTGTGGAGCGGCTGGGGGAGGGGGGGAGGAGGGGAGGGGGCGAGGCAGTTACCGGGATGAGGGGTGAGAATGACGACTTCTCATTGCTTCAGTTTTCGTCTTCAGCCACTCGTTTCCCATGCATAAACATAAGTGTTTGTGCTAATCCCCTCCCCATTGCTGCTTGGGCCTTTTTAATAAGGGAATATTCTGTCGTTCTTCGGAGCATATTTCCATTAATCCGGGAGTAAATAATGGTGTCTTTTCAAACATCGGTAGCGACTGACCTGCGTGCAGAGCCACAATTCTAAAGCATGTAAGAATGCGTGGCTGAGGGCAGGGAAGTGAAGGAAGGGCCAGGGAAAAGGGGCGGATGGGATCGGAAAATTTGCTTCTGCGATTGAATTAGCCTACAGTGTAACCCGACCAATGAGAATGAATGCATATTTCTTTGCTATCTGCGATCCCGGTAGTTCAACCAACAAAATTTATAATAATCCAATTTAAGGAGTACACCTTTCCCATAGGAAAGAATATTTTAAAGTTGAGTAGAAGAGATGGTCCCAGGATGTAGATTATATGTATCAAATTTCACAGCTCTGGCTTCGTCGAATATATCTAACTCCTTATATGTAGCTCCTCATGTTTCCGGGCAGATAGTCCCCATTGATGCTTAATCATCGACACAACGTCACTGTGATGGGCTTTGCAAATTGCAAATATGCGAGTCACGTAAAAATGAACCATCACATACTCATGCAGTATTCAAAAATTATACCATAATCAGCAAGGTGTCACATTCGGTATCATTCTATTCAACAATTTTTTCAGGAGCAGAAGTTTTCCTCCACTGATTCTTTTTCATAACTTATCTCATTCGAAATTTTTCAAGCATGCCACGTTGAAAATCAGCTTCTATTCAATGAGATATGAGTGTCAAAAAAACGTTCCCCAACACAAGAAATGCTAACTAACTTGAAGTTTTACAAGCAAATTCACATTTGCCTTCTCGTCCACGACCTCCTCAAAATATTCACATGAACAAGCATCGTTAGCTAACGTCTCTGCTTTTTTTTTCGGTCAAGCGTGAAACGTGCTAAACTGACTTTGATGTGCGTTTTCAACAAAACAAACAAACGAAAGAATGCACATCGGAGGATAGCTTTGCTTAATTAACATCAGAATTTTGTGCCGCTTGTTCATTGTGGCGTCAATTGTTTAACCATGCGGCTGAAGCAAGTACATCCGGCCACCGTAAACAGGTTGGATAGTCCTTTGAGTGTCGCTTGCTCTCTCCCCCTTCCCCTCTTCTCCCCTCCCTCCCCAACCTACCTCGTCACCGCCCAACCACCATACCTCTCTCGGAGAGCGCGTACTTTCCTTATTTCAGCGCTGTCGTGGCCGCTGCATTGAAATCCTTGTCACGAAGCAGCTCTTCGGCGTGTCACTCGTGCGTGACTGAGACAATTTCCTTCAATACTATATGGATCTCCTTGGTTTCATTCACCTTTTACTGATAAGCTAATCGACTGTGACGATTTGTAGTCACTCGCTCAGTAAAGACTAATCACGACACCGCTGACTGTGGACTAATCACGACACTTGCGTGCCAAAGTAGGACGGCCATCAAGACTTTATTCAAACATAAGTACTACACAGGTCGGCATTGCTGACGCCTTTAGGACGCCTCACTACAGCTCACTGACTTTTTGCTTCGTAAATGATTCAATAATGTTTCGCAGTATTTATTTAAAGTTTCAACTTATGATAATGAAAAAGATTCAATTCGTGTGGATTCTGGTTGCGAAAAATTTTTGAACGCAGTTTGTAGCCTGAAATACAAGAAGTATTGTTCGATAAGCGGCAGATAGGCTTCGAGTCCATTATTTTCTGCACTCTGATTCCTCAGCCTTTCTCGAAAGGTGCTAAGGAGGATGATCAAATTGTATAAGCCATACATAAAGCATGGCTTTAGCGAGAAGGCGCAAAGCTCCATTGCACTTAAGAGAAGTATGCACACTTTAACCAAGAACACATCGAACAAATTAGTACCGTCAACATATCGCTTTTTCTTGAGCTCAAACGATTTCAACAAAGAGTTGTGAACGTTTGAGTAATGCATGAACTGGTCGTTGAAAGTGCATTTGCTTGTAGTGCATACTTTTAGAGGACGAAGTTTTCCCGAATCCTTCACTTCTAATTCTCTCTGAGTGAGTAACAATAAGACTTTAAAACTTGCGTACCCCACTTATGACGCTTCATGGCGGTTTGTCGGCCGATGAAGGTATTTGCTTCAGGATAAAAAACTTAGCGCACAGTGCAAAATTTGCATACATGTATATCACAGCGAAGTGTTATGTGGCGTGCTTCTGATATTCGAAGGTGGTGCGCATAATGTGCGCCAATTGGGTAAAGCGTACATTATGCGCCCTTCTCGTGTATTCCTATCAAATGCGAAGGGGTTCAACTTGTGGCTAGCGACATCAGCTTTAGCTGATGCATGCCCTTAAACTGCTTATATTTTTGCTGCTGTTATGCAAGCAAGCATAGTTTCGCAAGCA
This sequence comes from Toxocara canis, assembly GCA_000803305.1. Classification (NCBI taxonomy): domain Eukaryota; kingdom Metazoa; phylum Nematoda; class Chromadorea; order Rhabditida; family Toxocaridae; genus Toxocara; species Toxocara canis. Next base: position 84,291 of record JPKZ01001305.1, read on the forward strand.
TCATATTCGTAACGAAGTGCACGATGAAACTAGCATCAGCGGAAAAAAATTTGATCTTCAAATGCTGCGCTCATCGAAAACTGATCTGTAGAGCACCTCTGATTTGTTGCGTAGCTAGAACCCTCGGCGATCGTGTAAAGCATCTCTGTTCGATTATATTCCGCAAGTTTTAATATTTTCTCTTTCACTCTTAAATGCTGCTAAACCATGTTTGGTTAACTACGCTGAAATCCTCATTCGTCGTATCAGCAACGTTGTATTTTTGGCTTACGTTTGGCCATAATTTCTTTTTTTTCGCTTCGTTAAAATGTTGAGAATTTATTGTTTTGGTTGGCTTCCTAAATCTGTTCCTTTCTTATGTAGCAGGTGATTCTGATTTCACTTTTATGCATATTTCATGCTGCTGTTTTATCATGAATTTTATCCCGTCCAAGTTTTCTTGTTTGAACTCGAATTTCTCTTGCTCTCATATAGACCATCATTTTCACCACTTTACTAGACGTTTACAAGAAAGAGCTTACTTACGGCCATTTTCGGATTAGCCTCGGCAACCACTGTTGAGCTTGTGTTCTAATGTTTCAGACAATACCACTGCCCAGCGGTTAATGAGTTGTCATTAGCAGCTGTATATCGCAACGAAGTGGAAGAAAACTAAATGTTTTTCCAAAAATGCACGCTATGATTCAGGACGAAACTGCGACATAGAAAAACCAATGTGGAGGAATCTTTTAGAACGATTTTTTAAAACAATTCTTGAACCTGAGAAAGGTGAATCTTTGAAAAAAAACATCCTCCACAGTTTAATAAAAAGCCAGGATTCCAGACCACACGTAAACTCAGATAATTCTGAAGATGTCATTAGCCCTTGATAAGACGTCTGAAGATTTCATTAGCATGATAAAATTTGCGATGACAGTTGTGCAACGAAGCACAAAAAACCTGTGTTCAACGTGTGGAAGAGCGCGCATTTCCACGGTGGATTTCGATTATGAGGATCGTTTCTCATGGCCGTCGCATACGCTAATTTTTCTGGTGCTTTTGCCTATATATCTTATTCTGCAAAAAATACGATGGGTGAGCAGAAAATTTTCGTTGTGAGTTTATGCATCTGCCACTTCTTTTGTTTGCAATTTCAGTCGCTCCCTTCTTCAACAATGCGACAAAGCTAAATGACGGTTACTTCGTATAGATTCGAGCCTATTACACGGTTACGTAATCAGTTAAATTGTTCCTGTTGCGTAGACAACCTTTCGGCTTTGACATTCTAAGCAGAAAAAAAAGTGCCGTCGTTGATTTATCTTCATCGCATAAAACATCCGTATGGCAGACAGCTGTCGGTTTCATCGCCCGATCGCTTTCGAAACGAGATTAACAACAATTATTGCGTATGTTGCCTTGGTCGACTTTGCTGCCGCATTTTTTCATTGCTGAAAATATTTCATTTCAAAAGACGATTGAGAGAGGGAATATTCTGAGGACTGATATATAAGAAACGTTTAGGTGCTAATGAGTAGACTTGGCATAACTTGCACGTAGTACGTTTTTCGTTCTTTGCAATCCCTTCCAAGAAAATGAAGAAGAGGTCACATGCGGAATACTATCTCATTGTTTCACTCGGATTACTATCAGATTTTTATAAGCGAACACATTCTTGTGAGAAAAGTTCTCAAGTTGCAATGCTGATCACCATGTGATCAGCATTGCAACTTGAGAAGCAACTCATAGCAATCATTGAAAGGACGAGGAAAAGAAACGGCCCTCGGTTCTGGAAAACCGGAAAGGCGCCCGTTAAGATGGAGGGACTCGCTTGTGCGCCTGCATTGAATCACGTGGATGCGCCAAGCGCAAGATCGAGGTGGATGGAAGAATGGTTGCCAGCTGCATCGATGGAACACCAATCGATGTAATTGCAGCAGCCGCAACTAACCGAAAATAAAGAAAGTAGATTGCAGAGTTTTTGCCATTCATGATAGGCGCCACCACGAGTATTGTTAAGCGAATGTCACTTTGGAAGGATAGATCGTGGAACGTATGAGATTCGCACCATACACTGACCACAGCTGGGAGCGAATTCTCAAGGGAACTGAGCAGCCATATTTTGAACACAGAATCAACAATTCGCGCGCTTGATAGAGACTTCCGAATGGCCCATCTTAATGGAGAAATTGTGGAAGCGTCCATACGTACTACCTATTCTTGCGTAATTTAGCACAGCTAGGAAGTCTACGAAGGCAGCTCTTTTTTTTAATGTTTAAAGTGGTGCAATACAAATGCGTTCGTAAATAACAGAATGATTTTAAGCCTTATGGATGGGTAATTCGAACATGACAACATATGGATGCATCTGCAAACATATACACCGATCTCCTCACTGTCCGACGGATGACGAGCACTGCTTCCAGACAATGATAGATAATTGAAATGGAGTGGCAATCACCAGCTGATTTTGGGAGTCATCTCATGAAATCCAGAAAAAACGAGTCTTATAGCAATATATTTATACATTCTAGTATAAAAGCCGTTTGCAAAGATGCAATGTAATTCCTGTTCTATGTGCATTTGGATGATTGTTACGAAGGATTTGCTAAGCGAGTAGTGGAAGCGATTTTGTATGCAAATTCATGTGAAAATTTACACTCACTTACTGCATATGTAAGCAAAGGTGGACTGACGATCAGTGACGAAAATAAAACGATTCCAAATGGCCTTATTGGATGATTATGCAAAACTGAAAGTTGCAACGGAATCTGCCAATTATTGTTGAACTGAATTTCGTCTTGAAACAGCACGACGCCAAGAAAGTAATCATTGTCGTTTTCTTGGTCTAATGAGAGTAACAGATCGGATAGTTGCTTGAGTTCTTGTTCTTGATTCCGCTCAATGTAAACATTGAAGCTTAGAAGAGCGCACGTTTTGACGCAGCAACGATCTCGATACTGGCTCGATTTTGTCGTTTATTTTTCGTGATGGAAAGCGATTTGTCGAATAGCTGTTTTCGCGCTACAATTTTTCAGATCTCTCTCTCTCGCTTTGAAAAAAGCAAAACAGGAAACGAATGGAAACCCATAAGCTGGGGTGTTCATTAAGAGCGTCTAACGCGTTGCGAATAGATGCAAGACGCACTTTGTTGGTATGATGCACGTGGAGCACACCCACCGTTTGGCATCCGGCAGGATTCATTTGTGGAAACATTCGTTTACACAGAACGTATAATAGAACACCTACGTTTAGATAGAAGACTTACGTCTGTGGCACGTATGCCCGATGTAACATCATCGCTACTACTTTATTATAAACAGATGCTTATCGAATCCGGACCGAATGCTCTCGGTTATGAAAATTTGTCTTATAATGTATTTTAATGGGTCATGCCATTAGCATAGCTGTTGTTCGCATTAAACTGAAGTTTTTCTATTCGAACGACCAATGCTTTGCTGCACTGATAGAGCAGGAACGCGTTTTTTTTGCAACACTTTTGTTGGCTCACTTTGATAGACTCTTGTTTTTCAACTGCTTTTTCATTGGGTTATTTGTTCAATTTTTCGTACTGTTGCATCTAAATCGTAGGCTGTATAGCTGATCGTCTCGATCATCTGAAAGAATGCAAGTGAAAAGTGTAGTGAAGAAGGAAACTTTTTGCCTACGACAAGCAAAAATCCCGCTTGCATCATGATCGGTGCACTGAAATCAGTTACGCTTTTGAGCATTTGAACGTTTGCGATGAACAATCGCGTCATCAACCATAATTTCGTGCTCTCTGCAAAAAAGTGTATCGTTTTCGCCAGCAACCAATCGTCGTAATTTTTTTCTTTTTTAAATGAATCGCCCTTAAGTGCGGTCGTACGCTTCAGAAAAAAGATTGAGATTCAAGCAAACGGCTCAGACGAAATATTAACGCAGTGTAATATATACTGCATTGTTGTGAGACTTTTTGTGAAGCCGGTCGTCGAACGGATTCGGGTAAGCTCATTGTTCGACAACCATCTTCATGAAACTGTTGAGCTCAGAGTGCTCTTCTTTCCGTAAAATTGTGATACAAGTTTCATATGGCCTCATATGATTACTGTTTCCTATCAATATTCAGTTAACTTCATAGCATTTTGACACATTCGTAAACCGCCGATTTATGACGCAGCACGCACCAATCGCGATACTTACATGTCACTGGTGTGTATGTAGTGCGAGGTGAACATAAACACAGATGAAGTATGTGACGAGATTTGCATGCCTCATTCTGTTAGCCGAAGCGAGTTTTTTATTCCATGTTGTTATGTGGTGCTCATCGAAGTCGTGCAAATTGTCGATGTTTCAGTGAGGAACAGCGCTCGAATGTCATGCAGAGCAGAAACGGTTATAAAATGTGTTCAATATATGGCCGAGATTAAAAAGGTTGTCATCCGGGGAGCGCTTCTTTCCTCAAATAAATTGCGACCGCTCTTAGAACGTCATTCGACCTCACTCTCCGATAGCATTATTTACTAATAATGATGAACTGTTTCATGCGATCTCCGATCGTACAGACAGAAGTGTCTGTTGCGTGCACGTACGTTTATGCGATTGTCGCTTGGCCACTGCAGATGAGTACTATGAAACTAAGTCGCGGAGGGCGCAAGAACGAGGCTGATCTGCGTCTGTATCTTTGACAACGTTTAGGAATTTGTACGAAATAAAATTTCGCTGAAATTCTGGAGCTAATAAAAGAAAAGAACCATTGAAGATGCAACAATTTGGTGCATTTAGCGCCATTTTAATCCGTTCAAATTTCCAGCGAATAGCTCTCGCCCAAGGCGTTTTCCGTTGTCCATCGATAGAATCGAGTATGAAGTTACTCCTAGAATGGCCTTGGACGAACGCCATTTTTCATTTCGCTTACAACGCGAGTCTAAAATTACTGCAATTAATAAGCTTCATTGAAGATGCAACAATTTGGTGCATTTAGCGCCATTTTGTATCCGTTCAAATTTCCAGCGAATAGCTCTCGCCCAAGGCGTTTTCCGTTGTCCATCGATAGAATCGAGTATGAAGTTACTCCTAGAATGGCCTTGGACGAACGCCATTTTTCATTTCGCTTACAACGCGAGTCTGAAATTGCTGCAATTAATAAGCTTTATGAAATCGCATTTGGAGCCCTCTCCGTCGAAAAATATTAATTCCATTGTAGTTCTTCGATTATTTTCTTTCACGCCTCTCATTCATCTCACCAATTAACGCATTCTACTTGGCGAGTGCTGGTCAAGCATTGCTGATGAGGCGATGCATCATTTGTACGGCTGCCTAACGAGGAATTATCTAAGTGAACTCTATCTTGCTGCTTCTCCAGCTATATTTCTGGTTCCACTATACTTGAAATTTGGAATTTGAAGCCTTATTTTGGACTCCTGCATTCGTCGAGAATAATTTTAGTAGTGATCATCGGTCGTCACATGAGGTAGAAGGCACCACGGGTGGTTTTGCAGTACTTATTCATCGAGGAAAATGTGAAGGGATCGTCTGAGCTACGAATCGTTCTTAAGCGCTTTTCACTCGTCAACAAGCTGCTCACGATCGAGGTTCCCGCGGAAATAAGATCTCCCTATTTCTTCCTCTCGCTGTTTTTGGGAGTCCCTCCCGAGCAAGAATACTCCGTCACATGGTCACTCCGGCTGTTAGCTTCCAGCACTTGCTATCTCCGGCGAGTTCGCTTTCCTACCCTTGTGCGTCGTCATATCGCAAATCTATTTGAGGTAATTCCTCAACGTTCTATGACCCTCCCCCCAAATGCAGGGTTCCTTGACCGATTCGCTTTCAGTGAGGACTTTCTCTAGGTGAGTGGGTCTCCGACTTCTTCGGATCCCCCGGCTGAGCTACTAACTCCGTTGCAGGACTGTTCTTGTGGAGCAAGGTTTGACGTTAGGTGAGTTACGTGAACTCCAGTGGAAGGAGGGAGGGCGGAACACACAGTCGAAAGTGCACAGTATTCTTTACGCACGTATTCCACTGTTTCTGGGAAATTTTGCCAAATACTCATTCGCATTAAAGAAAGAAATATTTAAATATCTCACGAAAGAATTTCGAGGATTGTTTGTATGTTAGAAACAAATATTTATTGGCAAAATGTGGCAAAATTTGGCAGAATTTGGCAGAATTTGGCAAAAGTCGTCCTTCTACTGGCCAAAATTCTTTCTTCTCTGCAGTTGGATACTATGCATACAAAAAAATATACATGCGAAATAGTTTTTTTCGCGCGTGCAAAAAAAATTTCTTTTTTCACAATAGGGGCGACACTGCCAAGCAACGTTTTCCATCGAAGGTAGCAGTTTGAGGAATGCAGTTGCTCTCTACTTCAACATTATCTTCTGACCCTTATCTGTCAAGAATCTCTTGCAAACATAAGCAGCGTCATGCTGCCATATATCAAATAACACTAAACGAGGGTTTTAGTGAATTGAGTTATACGATTCTTCATCGTGACGATTGCTGAGTTACTTTTTTATTTGCCTTTGTTAAAAGCAGCTTGCGCCTATGCAAATAACTTTCTTTGGCTGTACGGTACGAGAGCTTCTATTCTCTCATAATGGAACGAAGGAAATCGTGCAGAATGCGAGAGAAGGAAACAACTGCGTATTCACGCATAGCGTACAGAGGCTCATGAAGCTTCACAAGGTCATTCTTTATGCTCGCTTCAGTTGTAACGATCGAACAGTGTCGGTTTTTATTTCCATCTTCAACAACAAGAGATCATGTTTTTTTTTGTCGGTGATATATGAACGAGTATTGCGCCGTGTTTTGAGCACTTGATATGACGTTTTCTGTCGTCAAAATTGCGCAATCCAATGAATTTTGCTCGTTATTCCACTTCGTAATAGCAGTGGAATCGCATACCTTGTGATACACCTCAGAGCTAAATCCATCTAATGTCACCCATACACACACAGGATGCATCACGGCCTAATGTGTTCTGCTATACGCATTTGGAGCAGGAGTTGATTAGTCGCCGGTTGTTTTGATTGGATTGACGCAGCTTATTTCAAGAATCCGAACATTCGTGTTCATCGTTGTTATACGGTTGTTCTTAACGATGTTGTGCCATGTACGCTTCATTGCGACTGAACATTTTTCAAGTGTGATATTAGTATCCATTTTTTTTTGTTGTCGATGCTTGTTAGCAGTTTGTATTCGCCAGAGGCAGTCCCTTGTTTTGGAACGATTGATGCTCAAATCGGACGAACCATGATGTCATGAATGCTACGCTTTCATTGACAAGCGTGAACAAAATTATTCTGATGGTGCCATGAAACCGTTAAGTGCATACGAACAAAGGAGATACTGCTCATGCTTATAAATTTTGGGCTGTCTTGCAAGCGCTGTTAGATGCGTCCGCTATAATTATCCACTTGAATTGCCTTTAGCAACCTTTGATCGCCAACTAACAAAATCGATCATGAAATTCCATTTTGACGATCGGTGCTGCTGCAGTTCAATGGTCTTTGCACTATGAAAGCACACCGCATTCATTAACCGAGCGGCAACACTGTTAACTATTATATGCTGAAGCCGATCTATATGACTGTGTCGGTATGAATAGGAAATCGGCGGCTGCCGTAACAGATCCACTTGTGTGTGGCGATCATTTGTTTGAAAAGTTTGACCAGTATTCATTTACTGGTCGGTACAGCCTAAATTCTGAAATTATTCTGCAGTAAGGTTCTGAATGATTCGCAAGTGCTAAAAGCAGGGAAAAATTCTCGTCCCTTGGCGATTTGCCTTGAGATTTTTCGAAAAACTCTCGAGTTTTCCAGATTTTTCCATTCTTTTCATCGTTTTTTAATTTTCCACCATTTTGTGATCGCTTAAAAGTCCTGAAATTTTACGGATTCAAATGGGGGGGGGGGTTGGGAGGAGGGTTGAAAGAGGGAACTAGAAGTTTGCCTATTATGATCCAGTAATCGTTGAGCTATGCTCCAGAATATGCCGAAACCACCTCGAAGCTGTCAGCCAAAACTCCTTGTGGTACTAGTTTCCAATTATACTGCAACAGCACCGTAATAGTTAAAACTAATGAGAACTCCTCCTTCAAGGCATCCATATATTTTCCATGTCGTTTGCTCAGTGATTCAACTATCATAAATGCAACAAGACAGCTATTTGTTGAAAGCAAAACGAACATTTTTCAACTTCCGGTTGAAATTACAACATTCATCATGTATGGATGGATGCACGTTTGAGATGATAAAGCTTCTGAAGCATGCATGAGCATTGCCGATAGAGCTAAGAACTTGGGTTTCAGGATTGATTGCTTGCCAGTTTATGGTGCCGATCAGCTAAGAACTACTGCCGCCGTCTATCTGTCGATACATTTTGTTGCACAAAATTGATCAAACCACACAAAACGTATGATCATCCACAATCAAATAATCTGCCATTAGCCGAATCAGGCTGCGAAAGACATCGGGTCAGATGCCGTGTCCTGCAATTCCCAAAAGCTTCGCTGAAACTCTACTACCTACCAATAAAAACAGAAAACATCTTAAAAATGGAAGATGCTTGCATGCGCTTTCTGATAATGAAGGGATCAAAGTTTTCATATCAACGTGAAGTCCTTGCCGTAACTTCCTCGTTGTCGCTATTTTTTGTACTTTTTATCTCGCACATGTGCTTTGAGCTTGAATGGCAGCTGACATGAAATGCATGAAATGACGCTGAGCAAAACACATCTAACGCAAGCGATAATGCTTGCGTTAGATGTGTTTTGTCGATTTTTAGAAATGCCATAAAACAAGCTCCCATATCCCGCGCTTAGTCCCTTGTTGCTTACTGCATTGAGACAATCTTGTGATCTTCGCTGTGTAGAGTGAGTGCTAGCTGCTCTAAAACTAAAATAATATAGGCAGTTACTATATATATATAATATATATGTAAATATATATACATATATATATGTATATATATATATAGATAGATAGATAGATAGATAGATAGATAGATAGATAGATGGATACGCACATTGGGATTTGCTTTAATAGTTAATTGAGTTTGTTGTTATGAAATAAACAAGGTGTAAAAAATGCGCGTAATACACCAATGAAGGTTGAGGATTGTGGTTTAGCACTGTATTTCGACATGTACAGAATGATTTGAACTTCAAAAATCTTTTTATAGGCTGATGTGCAAAAAACGGCTTTTGGCGAATTTTTCAGCTAACGGCCTTAGAGCCGGAACCTTTTCTTTTCCTTAGAAAGCAGATTCATGGGCGGCGGTTTCAAGACTGCCAGGATGTGGAACATGCGAACGGGGAGAAGTGGGATTCTTGAGGAGCCCAAAACGAACTCCAAATATCTCGAAACTGAAGTCAAAGCTAGAGATGGAACTGGAAAACAGACAAGTTTTAGTACGGGACCTCCGGATCAAGATAGGCATTCCGGCTCAGATATTATGGCAAAATTTGCAATATCGCCGTTTTTAGATTTCAGCACAGTCGTGTACCGATGCCTTTTTTATTAGCAGTGCACTCGCTGGACAAAGCTTTCTTTTTTGTTTATGCACACCTTGACCTTTATCCTCTTGACAATACCATACTTCCACCTTTTTTCGGAGTTCTCATCGCTGTGTATATTCCACCATACTTTTGCAGAGTAATTTTACTCAACTCACATTTATTCGCATTGTCCATACAAATATTTCTGTTTTTAATGCATGTTGAAATAAGAACGTTCAGTCTATGTAGCGTTTTCATTTTTCCTTTTTTTTTGCTTTGTAAGTTTCGTAGAAATTTCAAAGCTAAACGAACGTCGAGCAGAATACCTCACGTTTTTTTTTCTTCCTAATTTTCATTGTTTGCGATAATTCGCAGAATGACATTCCATTGCTTCCTGAAGTCTATTAGTTTTTGGGGGTCCTTGTTTCGGAAAGATGGATATAAAATTGTGCTTATTGCAGTGCAAAAAGTAAGAACATGAAAATGATGAACATCTCCAGTTAGCCGCAGACATCGCAAATTATTTTTTTAATGCACCTTACCGCTCCAGAACATAACCGTTGTCAAGTTCACGATATCAATTGGCTGCATTTTTTGCTGACTCATTTATTGTATGCTGTATTTGTTGGTGTACGGTGGTGCAGTTTGTTCGCTTTAACAGCATACGCTGTATCGCAGTTGTTTTCATCATTTCGTGATTGCTGTTCCCCAATTCGACATCGAGTGACGCCCTCTAATCCATTTGACGCATCTATTACAACAGTTGTCAATTCCGGTGATGAGGAAAACCGCTCGCATTTGCCTTTTACGAATTTCAGTAATTTAGTGTGCTTTTTCTTCGATGAACATTTATCTTTGCTATATAGCCATAATTAAGCATTCAGCTACCCTTTGAANTTCATTCTTCAAAAAAACGTTTCTTTGCGTCATTTACTTCGTTTGTCGCGTTTTCGTAGAAGGGGAAAAACTTTATACGTTCGTTACCATGTAACGAAGATGAGCGTAAGGTTTTATGGTTGAGGGTCGAAGTTTGCTGAAACGAATGTTGGAGGATGATGACATTTGTAGTTTGGGACATTGCAATTTCAAGAAAAACCACAACGGGCGTTTCAACTGCGCTCATATGTATCGTACAAAGTGTGGCAATAAGTGCGGGCGCAAAAAAAAATAAAGCTTTGAGATAGTTTTCCATCAAGCATACTGCAGTTTTAATTGCTAATGTTTTCCATTATCAATTAGTTTTTCTTCCAATTTTCCATGGTTTTCCATTAAGCATACTGTGGTTTTCGATCGCTTCCATCAGTTTCTTCATTATTTATCGATTCATAGAGTATCATATTTCTCATCACCGCGACGAAGCGTATTGCGAATGCTGTACTAATTATGCTCAATGCGAATGTTTTTGCACCTCGAGTTATGTTACGGCCAACTCTTTACATAGTATTGAGTGCTGTCGTTTTTCATCGCCCTAATTTGAGCCTTTTTCCATTTCCTTCCCATCTTTCGCTACCATAGTTTACTAACAAATTTGGAACAACATTGTGTTGAACCAAATTTGATGCTCGATTAGTGACGCATATCCTAGGCTTTGCAAATTAACCTTTGATATATTTTATGATACTAACTTCCTTTCGGTGTTTACCTTTTCGAAAGCTTCATCCATATATGAACATATGAACTGCCAACAACTTTCGCGCTACATACCCTCGTTTTTTTTTTTAAATGTTGAGAGAGTTCCCTATACGCGCCTTCCAGTCATTGAACATTTGCGCTATTTTCAATTTTCGATTTTCAGGAATGGTCTCATTGTATACATTTGTGCTTCATGTTTGGTATTTCTTATTCAGTTCGCTCTATTTTATCGTTCCAGTTGCTGGTATTGCCCTCAACGGATACGTTGTCTTTCAGCTATCGAAAATTGCGAGGTCTGCCGATTGGTTAAGCAAAATAATGTTTTTCCTCTAAAAAATTTCATCCAGAAAAGAAAACCATTAACATTCCTTATTATTGGTAATTCAGTAGAAACGTAAACGCGCTCCAATAGTCTGATTATAAGACGATCCTGCATATCGCATAATCTTATTCACTGCTATCATTCATCCACGCGGGTTGCTCTGATAAAGATGAGCGAGGCCTTTTCATGCTCAACTTCCCCTGTCATCTCAAAGTCTTCAATCGTTGTGGAAAATGTGAACCACCGAAATAATGGGGAGGAAGGGTGGTTTTCTGCTCTGTTCCCAATTGTTTGCAGGAGCAGTGAGGTATTCCTCCTTCAATCTTTTGAGTTTGTTGAAGTTGGAAGCGCATTCGAGTTTTGCAAGACCAGTACGAAGTTTACCAATCTGCTAAGCGTTCAAAAACTGTGCTCCCGAGCGGGCTCGAAATCTTGTAGCATTGGACTAAACTGCCTGAACTACCAATGCCTCCTTCTAGTAGTTCCCGTCCACACTGGGTTGCATATTCATGTATTATATTATTGCCACTACCCTGTTGATAATATTAATAGGTACGTTTCAAACGAGTTGGCAAGAAACGTTTAACAGTAGTAGTTGACAAATTTAGATGCTCACAGCTGGCCAATTGCTGGAACGCTAAAACATCGCCACGCAAAGCTAGTTACATACCCGAGGTATTGAAGAGCAACATAGGATAACATAGGATAGCATAGTCTAGAGGAAATGATATATCTTGGGATCGGCAAAAGTTGGCGCTGTGCTGAACCGGCAATCATTTTGAAAATCACACTGCGCCCTCAGGAAAGAGGACTTTCGAGTACAGTTCCTATATAGTGAGAATTGCACGGTACCATTAATATTCCTAATATCGTCCGTCGTTCAGCTGATAGCGAACATACCCGGTCTGATTAAAAAAACCGTTTTGTGTGAAGAACACAACCAATTTTTGAGGAAATACGGCACCCACCCATTTATAATTGATCTGTGTTCATTGGCCGCCTACTTTTTGCTGGTTGAGCAATTCTTTCGATTACGCTAGACTGTTTTTTATTTTTCAGGCAAAACTTAGTTCGTTTCGAGACTTCGTCTGGTTTGCCACTGTTTGGTATGTCAGTGGGTGATTCGATTTGCCTCTTTGCTCAACTCAGCCAAGCAGTGTTTCATTTCGCTGTTAAAGCACAGTATACGGACCAATATAACACGACTATGCTTGATCTTTTCTGTAAGGTTCGTCGAATTTAATGTTCTTAACTTTCAGTTTAATTTTATTCAACGTTTTATCGTTCGAAAAAAAGTATGGCATCTTGACTCATTGGCAATATCGTCAGCACATTGAAAATAGCCAACGCTATGAAATTCTCTTCACGCGGCGGAATGGAAAATCTTTACTATTTAGTGTGAACCTTCAAAATTACTCAACTTTGAAATCGTGCATTGCATTAGATGAAGATGGGGTACTTTAGTGTTTTTAACCTGAATGTTGAAGCTTCATAAATGAAACTCGTTCGTACTGCAAAACTTTCATTCTAAGTTTACTCATTTTTTATATTTTGTTTTTGTTTAAAAAGGAAGCATAAGAATAAGCCCATGTCCAAAATAACTTTTTGATGATTTTCACCGCCATGTCTCAGTTATGAGTAACCAAACATCATTTTCACTTAGAATTTACAAAATCTCATCTCAACCTTCAGCCTCGAGCAATATTGCAGGCCGACCTCTACCTGATGCATTCCACATCAGCGTTCTCAGTTTGGTGTTGGCTTCTCCTCTCACTACTACGATACGCGGCTGTTTTTCATCCTTTGAAATACAGGTGTGGCCGAGATTTCCTCTTCATTTGATTTGAAACTTCGATTACTGAGAAAGAGCTTTTTCGTGTTTACTTCAAAAACGCTGACGTCGAACTTGCTCGCTTCCTTGTAGATTCCCATGCATCGGGGAGCGATATAATCTATGCTGATCTGACGAAATCTATAATTCTCAAAGCGGCAAGGAATCTGTGCACATTTTCCAACTTTTGCTTCGGTGTGGTGTCAGGAATACGAATTTTAGCGGATCATTTGCATCCGTTAAAATAAGATGACCTGAGGTATCGATCGAATATGTCCGATTGTGCACTTCGATTGTATTCATATAGTACTTGAATAAATGGGTGAAACATAAGACAAAATTTTAGCACCATCAAATTTCTATAACTTTTACATTGGTGAGTTAAACTGAAATTGAGCATCTGAGGTCATCCACCTTACACTTTTCAGCGATCGAATCCTACTAGTCTAGCCTCAATGATTTTTCGAGCTAAAACTACCACAGGACACACGCAATGTGTGAACAAATAGACGCGATGTCGTCATCATACGCTATGCAGCTGTGAATTTGCCAAAGAGTACAAATATGAAATGAACATTTTAAGCTGAGCCAGAAAGACAACTGTTGTTGTCAGCAGAAGAATGAATGGAGGCTGCTTAGTCTCTTCTTCCATCATCCCGAAGGCGAACTTCGTTTTGCGCCGATGCAAACTGTACTTGTTTTTTTTGGGGAGGGAAGAAATGTGTTTTTGAGTGTCAGAAATAAGGAAGAAAAAACATTCCCAACAGTGACAGTGAGTTCTTCGCCGTTTACTTGTACTTACCTCTTTTTTTTCTCGTTCTTTCGTTTCCTTCTCTCTCTCCGTTTCCAGCCCTTTCTTTCAACCTTTCACCAATTATAAGCCATAGTTCAATTATGGTTTCAGAACGATATGGAGACAGCCCAGATATGCGCTATTATTAATCGCTTTGGCATGCGCGATATTGGAAACGTGGATACTCGCCTTCGTCTCATATAACAGCGAATATCGTAGTTGCTCAGAAGACCCAGATGTTTCGGCCTCTAGTTTACAGGTGAAGCAGCATTCCAGTTGGTGATATTTGAAGAAAGTGTTGCCGTCTTTTCGTTTTGAATACATCCCCACTTGTTTCATGATTCTGCAATCGACTCATCGTCAAACATGTAATATAAAGTCATTCCTCAGATACTTTTCAAATTTCAGTTACTAAATTCAAATTTCAAATTTCAACGCATCCCTAAATTTCCATTGAAATATAAATTTCTTTTTTCAACTGACATGTCTTCAACTTTTTTCAATCAATTTTCAAAGAAAATTCAAACTTCTTCAAATGCAAGGACACTTGTTTTCCAAACTCAAATTTCAGATACTCCTTCAAATTGTTTTCAGAACACAGAAACAGTGCGTTTCAAATTTCGTCGAGATACTGTTTGATACAAGTTGATTTTTTTTTTCTTTCAGGCAACTCACATGACGGATATAACACTTTCCTATGTTATTCCGGCATGTTTGCGAATATTTCTCGACGGAAGGGTGCTCATTCATTGCCGTAATCCATTCAAGTATCATCGTGAGTCACTCCTGTTCGAAAGGCGACATGCGATTTCTGTGGGTTCTTGCCAGAGGTAATCATCAGTCGATCTGCTATAACAGTGGCCTTGCTTGCTTGTAATGAACGTTTGATTGTGTGATTAAGTTTTGCGTTCATTGCATTTGATAGCACTTAAAAGGAAAACAATATGTGGTACTTTTGCTCATATTCTTCAAACATGTCATTTTTTATGCGCGCCTTGGAAACTCTTGAATGAGCGACTCACTACCGAAAACCCTTCATTCAAGGAAGGCGGGACATTTTTTAAAACAACAATGACGCAAAATGGAGTAAAAATTTAAGTCAAAAGGGATTCTCAGCAGAATTAGATGACACTAGGGAGCTTCGGTGGCAAATGAGTGAGTGCCTCCTTCGACTCAAGCGAGCATCGCATGTGCTGTTTTGTCGAAATCAACGATGAATGATGCGGATATGGTTGATGAACATGAAAGGAACTAATTTCGTTACTGATCAGTCGGACTTTCATTCACCACAGAAGAGTGTGAAGTAACCATGAAGGCGCCATTCAGTCCACGTTCTCCATCGTTCTTCACGACGCACTTGCTTTTTCCACCTCCACCGCCCACTCCTTCCTCCTCTCCGTCCGCCAGGCCGTCCCTAAGAATCTTTGGTATGGTTTCCTTTTTCAGTGATCACAATCCAAACAAAAACAAAGATAGTTGTCAGTTTTTGATAAGGGCTTACCTGCTTATGCCGAAGAGCTGAGCTAAATCCGATTTTAACAAAATCGATGAGTAAGCTGACTTATCCATTTTCAGATACTCTAACGGATATGACGCCATTCGTAGCGCAACACTCACTCTCACAGGATCGGAGGTAACATTACCTCTTCTGCTGTAGTTTCTGTATTTCATTTCAGCTTAAATTCATTTCAGAATAAGTGGTCAGCTTAAAGACAAGTTGCATACACAGTGGCAAGTACTTGAAGAGCGCAGCAATAGTCGTGTTTTTCTTTCTCTAATCACTTAAATGTCATGGAAATGAGTGTTGATTTCTATGCTGGTAGCAGCAGATGCAACTCATATGGCACCCATCAACGCCTCCACTGCTTCGTAGAGAATTCTTCTTTTGGGCGTTAGCGTTGTGGAGGGCGATACAAACTGACAGAAGTGATTATTCGTGAGTGCGCCCATAGCTAAGCTCGCTTTTTCGTTCATGACAAAGCCTTAAAGGCTTTGTACTTAGTCTTTTACGTATTCGAAAGGTCAATTTGTAATTAAATGTATTCTGCACAGTTTCTTTACTGCAACAAATAGCAACAAGCGTACAGACGTAGAGGGATGTGGAAATTGCAGTAGAAAGTTACGAATGCATCCACATTATACAAAATAGTTGCAAACATAAATCTACCGTTGGAATACCTGAGGGACTACAATTGAATTCTTGGATAGCGTTTTTTAATTTTTACTTTTTCGTATCTTCCTCAGAAAATGCCGCGGGTTTTTTCTGGATGTTGAGAATTGTGCGGAAAGCTTTTGTGCTAATTCTCAGTTAAACGTAATAATATCCCAATGTTTGATCGGCTTTTTAATGTTTTTTTAAATTAGAATATATGCCATGCCATTTTAATAATTAGCTTGATTTATCGTTTCTAGACGTCGATGAGAAGACGTTATTCGAACTATAAAAAGAAGAATGCAGTGCTTATACGCTCATTGGTGATCTCAGCTTTTAATTTAATATGCAATCTACCATCACACATGTTGCGAGCACTTTGGACTCTTGAAATTGGACAGGTAGCATGCTAAGTTTTTATTCGCCACTTTTCTTCTCATTTTTCTGTTCAGTCTGTCATCGAATGAAGATTGTGTTGTCATTATTTCGATTCGTTCGGTAATTTTTCTCAATTATGCACCGTAAATTTCATCTTGAACAAAAATAAAAAGGAATTACTCATGAAAAGGATGACATAAAGGTTGGTTTCGATAACAAGCTTGCCATTTTTCCGACCATAGTGGCTGTTCAGATTCGTACTCGATAAAGTTATTTAGATGTTGCTAGTTGATAATGGATTTGTAATTTTCTTTAGTTAGATCAATGAGTGCATGCGTGCTATTCGTTGATCTCAAAAGTGATAGTTGTAATGAGCGACTAGCACCTATGAATTAACAGTTAAGAATGATCAACCAGAAGCAAACGCTGAAATTTTTTTTTCAATTCAATTTCTGCTGCAAAATATAGATGCGCAATAAAATTGTATTGTTATTTATGCTATGATCGGTGGCTTCATTCTAGCTGACAGCTTGTCGAATGGTGGGCGCTTGGTCGTTGTTGTTTACTATGAAAAGATAAATTGAACTCAGCGAAATGTCAACGTTGGCCGAAAATGCTTATTTGGCCGAAAATTTTGATTATGATTAAAAATTATTTTTCACAAATGTCAAGTATCGGCGTTTTGTTTGCAATAATTTTCTCTTTTTTTTTTTTTAAACGGTGAATACAATTATGCGCTTTATTCAGAATTTGGGCGAAGCAGTTAGTTGTGAAGGAACTTTGACTTTTAGTATTGATTTCTCCACCAATTGTTCCTTTATCTTTCAGGAAGTGATGTCGCAAGAATGGATGAAATACGTTGAAGGTGCGTTTGGGGTTCATTTGAAGGCAAATAAGCTTTTTTTTTTAAAAAAAAAAGAAATTCTCTCTTTAATTAACATTTTTACACGAATGATGTTGAGAAAAAAACTGGAATGCGTTCGGTGATGTTGGTGCGATGTGCAATTAGGCGATTTCCCTCACTGACATTTTCCATCAACATGTTCCAGTTGACTCGATCTTTGCCACTAATTTTTCACTACTAGTTCGTTTTTCCTCAACGCGGCTAGTGGAAAATATAACCCTACCGATTGGAAAATGAGTGCAATTTTTTTTGAAAACTTTAAGTCTAACCTCTCGGAGGTTGATGAATCGGTTCAAAAATTGGGTACAGAAGCGACCCTAAGACATACGTAATGCTTACGTGATTTCATAAGTGTGGCATAAATGGTTCCGGAGCTGAATCTACCGAATAGAAAGACAAACAAGCATACATACATATATATATAGGCGCATATACGATGCACACATAATGTGCTTTTTAAACGCCAATTTGCCAGCGCACATGAGAAACTCACATGCGTGTATTTAGATGTAAAAACACAAGTGCGGACGGTAGCGGAAGTAGAGTGAGCACACGAATGCATCTCGTGGTGCTCAGTTAGGGTGTCCCTAGGATTATACCTTAGTTTCAAAATTCCTCAAGGCAACCCGATCTGGACCAACAGGAAAAGCAGCCGACTGAACTCTTGTACTAAATCGCCACAAAGATTGAATTCGATTAGGCACAGTTATGCTATACAAAGAATACTCGTTGCCCTTCAAGCAAAAAATAAGCAGTGCGCCGTTCAACGGAATCTGCGTATGAGCAGTAAACACAACCGGTGATTGCCACAGAAAGACATACAGCACTTTAAACGACTTGAGAAACCACAGGAGTACATTTGCCATATGCCATATAAATTAAATTGTGCCCTTAAAATATTTGATTTGCACTAAATTTTTCAATTGGTAGCCGATGCATATGGAGAACGAATGCGATAGCCCTATCAGAAATGTTAGCATTTACGAATGAGACCGAAGATGTGAACATGCGATAAACTGGTCTCTTAGGGAATTCACTGTTCGGCGCTGAATTCGCTTTTACAGCGGTAGTGCTATTAAGATCATTTTATTCGAATTTCTTCCCTTCTTCCCTGTTTGCTCTTAACAAATTACACAGAAAAGACCCAATATTTTTAGGTTAAATTTAGACGACACATGTATTTTGCACTGTACGCAAAATATGCTTACGGGAATTCTGGACATTATGTCATTTGGTTGCGTAATCGCACCAGTTCGCAAAGGATTCCAGTTTATAGGGTTGTTTAGGCACAGTATGCTAGAAGCGTTGAATCTTCGAACTCATCATGCATACTATTTCGCCGTTAGCGGCATAGAATATTTCAGCTGGAAGTCAACTGCTCTACTTCAGTCAATTCACATGCAACGCTTTCTACTTGAGCACCACCATCTACGAGACAACGTTGTTTAGTGCTCGTCCAGTACTTATAGCTACGGGTAATCAAAGTCAAGGGTTCTGCAAAAGTTCGGCTTTTTCTCAGCAAGACGTTGGCAATGATGATACCACCCGTCAGGCTGAATCTTGTTCTGCATGATATTGTTTGCTTCTTTTCTGCTTTGGGGCGATGGGACACTTGCTGGTGTTGCCAGTTAAGGGTAGCAGATTTTTGAGCAAAAATCCCCTGCGGTCGCATACGCTGTGAGGCTAAAACTCACCTGAACTAAGACAGGCCACTAAACGACTGAAAATACCGCATCCATGATGGATATGTGCAATTCGACTGTTCGGTGGGACGCGAGCCGCTCTGCTCGAATCTTTCTGGTATGCTTTCGTTCTTTAATCATTATGCGACCATCAACCATTATATTCATGACTCGTTTTCATGAATGGTTATATGGCAGGTTGCATTCGCAAACCTCGCCAATATTTGAGGTTTGCGGTTGGCTATAAATCTCGGTTTTTTTTTCCGCTATGTTTAAAATATTGCGATGAAATTTTTAAAATTTAAGTTCCCGGATCTGAAGTCGTTCGACGCTCTAAGGTAGCACTGTTGCAGCAGTCGCATGCTGTGGCTTTATGCTGAATATGCTGGAATGCGTTTTTAGCATTGCTCGTTGACTGTTTAGGAAACATCTTAGTTCGGTTGTGTAGGGACCGCGAGGAGAAGTTTTACGATATTTTTAACTGCATTGCAATCTCGCTATGGTGTTACCTTAAACAGTCTTCGCAACTG
Organism: Toxocara canis; assembly: GCA_000803305.1. Lineage (NCBI taxonomy): Eukaryota > Metazoa > Nematoda > Chromadorea > Rhabditida > Toxocaridae > Toxocara > Toxocara canis. The sequence goes on from JPKZ01001305.1 coordinate 103,969, forward strand.
CGCACGGCGAGGAGAAATTCGAGCATCTAGAAGAGAAGTTTCATGCAAACAATATTCAGAATAAAGCTGCCGCATAATACATAAACTTAGTGGGAATATAAGAATTTGGTCTTATAGGGAGTGGTGATTCGGAACCGATCCAAGCATGTAGCAACCTCTTACCTTTTCTTTCATTTTATATTGTTCCGAGGAAACATTTGGACCAAGAAATCTTGGCGCAATGTTTCCTCGGAACAATTCAAAACGAAAGAAAAGGCAAGACTTGTTGCTAAACGCGTGCTAATAACAAGTGAAGTTAGTTGGTAGACAGTTTCTGGTAACTCTAGTAACAGATCGGTACAGCGGAAGATTCGCGCGAGCGATCGGGTCGGATAGAATTTAAATTTTCGCGGTTTTTGAACACTTAGTGAGTCGACCGGTTTAATTTGTAAGCAATCGCCAGAACGCAAGTCATGCCAGTTTCCTGGCACACATTGTTATTCGTTTTTTGTCCTTTTGATTCCCATCGCTGTCTATCATCTATATTTTTAAGCGCACAGCGTATGCGAACACGGAGCATTAACTGAGGGCGCATATATGTAAACAGCCGCTGAGCTAAGACTGTTGATTAATGGGTCGAGTCATGACCGTGACATGAGACGGATTGTGCACCGAGTGGTCTTTCCAGCACTGGTTGTACTCTCTCCAGACACGCCGCAAGGGATCGCGAAGGTGTATGGAAGATCTTCCGGAAAGGATAAGAGGTGTTAGCAGCAGGCATTTTGAACATCACACCGGCGTAACTGAGGAAGGAGGTCTGTTGGTCAGGAAAAATATGGCAGAGTGCGGCACACTGGTCCAAAAATTACGGCTTTCGTAAATTGATGAAAAAGCTAGAATTTCGGCATGGGGTTGCTGTTTGATGCTACATCTTTTTTTTTCTCACAGGGCCTTTTTTCATCTGCATCTCTGAATTTTTCACAATATCCTGTATCCCCTTCAGTGACAGACTTAGAGCCAAATATACTCGTTAGGTCCGTGGTATTAAATTCCGGCTTTAGGGTATTCAGACCTCCAAATGTGACCTTTTCCAGCCCGAAAAGGTCAGTGACAATTTTTATTGCCCATCAGTTATTGCTTCCGAAGATGCATTTGATGACGTTAGCGTCGATCATCTAAAAAGACGAAAACAGGTTCAGTAAGCCTCTTTTCCTAATTTGTTCGAGTAAAACAGGAGTCACTGCAATTTTTTTCGTAGGAGAATTTACGATTTGCAATGAGGATCTTCTTGAACGAGTCAAATCTCTCGGTTAATTCGGCACTGATTATGTTCTGTTCTGTTCCTCCACAATATTATATGAAAGCCTAGATGCGTCGATATGCTTACCAGTACACATGGGAATAATAGGCTGTTCCTGAATTCCAGGAGCGGTCCCAATCCCAACCTCCAAGACTGGGAATTGGGGGTCGCTTTTGAAATCCCGAAGAAGAAAATCCCCAAGAAAACCATTTCCAACTCATATTTCACTTGCTCACTTTGAAGCTCTTTTTCGAATTTGTTGTATTGCTTGCTGGTCTTTAATACCATGTTCTATTTCACCTCGTTCATAGCCAAACACAAAGTATCACACATTCCCTTTGTAAAATGCTATTCAGCGTCTACAGCTTTATCACCTGTCTGCGTCTGCTTCTTTGCATATTGCTGGTGATGTTACGCATTATGGGTATTGTTGATAAACCATTGTTTGTTACTATGGCTTTAAACTTGTTGTGTAATATTATCATCAAACGCTCACATGTTGCTCACTTCCGATCTCTTGAATAAAAAGTCTTATCCCATTGCCTTTTGGTATATCACAAACACAGCCGACAACGGAAAGACCAGTCGCGCATATTAAGGTTTGAGTGAAGATCTCAATTTGTTATGAAGTAATTTTGTATATGTGGAAATGTAACTGCAAATAATTGTTGCTTTGCATTCCGTTACAAGCGCCCAATAGAAGCACTCTTTTGTAAGCTGCTGTGGAAAAGTATAACTGCCTCGTCAATTTCCTACATAATTCGAACTCCATCATGCAAATTCTATCTGCGTGATGAAATTTTAAGCTGACTTTATAGTTCCAAAACACTGTTATAGGGGGGAACGTTGAAAGTGCAAATTTCGCACTCAATGTGTTGCACAGAAACGATGTTAAAGGCATGCAAGCTGTTGTTCTGGCTTCAACAGCTAAGTTTTGCACTTAGGTGAACTTAGCTGAGGAAGTGCATGCTTCGCATAAAATTTGCTTTCACTTTCAACAGGTGAATTGCATAAACGAAATTTCGTCGCATTTCACTTTCTACCTTCCTTCTCATTTTCATACGGACATATCCAAGTCGACGGGTCGCTTTTTGACTTCTTTCTTTTATCATCGGTTCAGTTGATCTTTAATATTTTCATGAATCTATCTGCTGATGTGCAACTCTGAATGCTTTCTTTTTACAAGGTAATCCTTTTTGGCCACAGCTGTTCACTTGGACCATTGGACTCATTTCTCAGGCTCCCCGAGATAAACGACATTCTCGACCTGCATCCACTCTATAATTCTTATTTGCACGTTTTATTTCGCTGAACATATACCATCTCCAGTTTCATAAAAATAAAGAGCTTCTTTAGCAGCAAAACTTCGACCATGTTTCCCGTAGCTGTTTACCTAAAAACGTTTTGTCCATTTTCGACGATAGACTGCCTGCTAAATCACAAACTGAGCGGAAAGAAAAGGCTTCATCGTTATACATCTTTAATTCAGTTTGGGCTACCAATAGATTTTGTTTTGTTCAGGTTTGCGTGATATACATTTTTAAGGGTGAACTCTGAAACAGTTTTTCCATTTTGTCGGAACAGAAGAAGCGTACATAGAATACTCAATCAGTTTCATTTTCTGAATTCAAGCTTATTTGACAAACCAGCGTTGCGATCATATCGCAAGTAGCAGCTAGGGGCTGACGAAGTGTACGGACGCATATTCCGTAAGACGGAGGATATGCGTGTCCGTTCGTCCTGAAATGGTTCGGAGATGAGAGTCAGCACCGTACAATGACCTTAGGAGCATGTGATCGTTATGCAACGCACTCCTTAATTGTTGACATGGATCACTTGTTCCAAAGCTTTTGCGGTGACTCATTAGCAATGTTATTTAATGGCTGAAAAGTAACAATTTTTCAGCATATGCTTAACAATATGCCTAATATTGTCACTATTTTCAAATTCCACCGAGCTTGGTGATGCCAAGTTTCGTGTACGTTGCACACTTATTTTACACTTGCTAGATTCACTCGGTTCATCCATGATGCTTAAAGTCGCACTTTGGTTGGGCGTTACACAATGTGTTGTTGTCATGTTGATTTGATCTGTTCACTAGCTATGAAGCATGAAAAAGTGAAAGGTCTACGATGCTCCACGACTGAGGGGGGGGGGGGGGGGGAGGAAGGGGAAGGAGGATTACGATGGAGGTCGCAATGTAGCCCAAATAGAATGTGTTCATTAACAACTAGCAAAAAGAACGCAATGTAGGAGCATCTTGCTCTCGCTTTGTGAGCCTTTAAGAGGAGCTTAGAAGATCACAGAGATGAAGAGCATTGTGCGAGCAAAGAAAACTGCGAATTAGCCATTACTTACAGCGTTTCCTTTCCCGAAACGCGTATAGCAACAGCATAGTGCCCATATTGATTGAGCTTCTCCCATTACTTGTGAAAAATCGTGCAGACAAAGGTCCATTAGTGACGAAACTTATAAAATAATTATATTGTTTGTCGTGTTGATGCTGAGACACACATAAACAACTTCCCGATTGCAGCACTTCCATTGTAATCCCACCAAAGCCAAGCAGGGAGTGAATAATCTTCTCTTAGCATCGATCAGTGATTTTGTTTTCCGTTGTGAACCACAATTCTAATAATTTCAATGCATAACAAAACGCATAATAAATTACAAAGCGCTTATGGCAGTCGAAATATCTCATCATCATAAGTATTCTCGTTTTTTGTATTAGAATATTCGTTATCAGTTGCAGGACGTTGAGGATACTAAGTCGTCTAGAGCTGATTCAATGATAGGTACTACAAACATAACAACAAGCCGAAAAGGTATTCGTTTGGTGCGGCCGATACTTTCCTCTCATTTCCTCTTCTCACATAGGGAACGTTAATTGGCGATAGGAGAAATTAAATGGCAAAAATTCGAAAATCGTTGAGTAGATTATTAAAAACACACAATTTCATTTTTGAAATCCTCATTAAATTGCAAGCTGCCAGCGAGTTTTGTTAAAAGCGTAGTGCTTGTTTTCTTCTCCACAGAATCTGAATCAGTCCCGTTTTACTATGCCTTTACAAATGATTTTTAGCAAGTTGCCACAATATTTCAACATCAGCGCTAACAACACAAAATAAACCGTTCGTTCAACAAACTTTTGTGTTGTCAATTTTAAAATCAAAATATTTCAACAACAAAATCAATTCCCAGTCTGCCCTATTTCTCGGAAGTTGAACGACAATTCGCCTCTGCACATGGCTACTAGAGGAACTATTAACTAGCCTTATCGAACTATGTTAGTCCTAAACAAAATCTATTCAAAAGAAAGCACATCTTATGTTACCTGGCCATCTGCAAATGAAAATTTGCAATGGTGAGATCGTAATGACTCGAAAGACAAAGGTACAAAACCAAATAATATAGCAAACTCAGTTCATGAATTTGAAAAAAATAGCGTTTATAAAAGTTAGGTGGTAGGCTGATCAAACCAGAGATAACACTTATCTTATTCGGTTCGTTGGACGGCTTCGAAAGTGATGATCCGGTCAACATCTAATGGATTCGCTTGTTGTGAATTTTTCTTCTGGAAAACGATGTCGCGAAGTCTTGCTGCTAATTAAAATTCAGGAGTGGAAAAAAACCGTTGGAATTCGGATGTTAAGACAAGCAGAACTGCTGAAGCAGAAAACTTCGAGGCGTATGATTTTTTTTCATTTCTCTTAGTCGAGCACTTTTCTAAAATTTTAAAATAAATTTGTGTATTTTCACTTTGATTCGACTCCGATAAATGAACGAGTTATAAAACGAGTAATAACATGATGGAAGGAAAAAATTTTCGAAGAAAAAAGTCGCACAATTATTCAGATTCGGTTGGTATCACTTTTGTAAAGAACCCTTATAAATCAACAAAAGAATCAAAGTTTCCGTTCTAGTTATAATTCTCAGATTCACATGAACGGCAAGCAAAACCAATTTTAATACGACGGTCTGCATTAAGCGCACAAGTTAAGAGGTGAGAAATGATTCGACCATTGTGGTAGATATAGTGATCGGTTTATTGGAAATATGAAGAGATGATTTTTTTTTGGATCATTTTTGCGAAAATTACATCACAAAGACGTCTATCAGCTTGTCGTGCATATTTTTAGGCAAAAATTCATCGAATCAACAGTTAGTTTCATTTCTTATATTTCAAGCAAATTTACTCGCTTTGCTGTCGTAGATGTCCCGTTTTGCAATTGTGCCTATGAGTGTGCAACTGCAGACGAATAGTTGAAATGCCAAAAATAAACAGGTGAAATCTTGACGCTGAAAATAGTTACGGAGTTTTTTCTGATAGATAAAAAATGAGAAAAAAAAGTTGTTCGAACCACAACTACAGTAAGCTGATACTCAAGGAGAGATAGGGTAATGTGAAATGACAAATTAAGCAATATTGATAGAGTGATAAAGATTACGCAAAAAGTGATCAAATTGCAGCACCTAATTAAACGCATTTGACTGCGTTACGGTTAAACGCAACCCTGGATTGTTTTTGGCGTTGTCCGCTCCCAACGCACTTTAGCATAAGTTCATTTGGTATGCTGATATGATCAAATTCGATACATTGATCGTCTTGCATCATACATTCATCACACATTCATCGTTTTGAGCCTACCTCCCATTCAGCATTTTCTCAACAAGAGTGTACTTATATCAAGCATCAGACAAGGTAAGTGCATTGTTAGATTAATGTTTCGAAAGATGTGCGTCATAGGCGAATAAATTATATTATCTGGGGTAAACTTGAGTTCAACATGAGCTTTCCTTTGGGGAATTTTTGTTTTGTATTTTAATCATGGATACATTTTTAAATGGAATTTTTTGCCTATCGTCGATGAGTTTATGTCGTCATTCAGCAACGATCGAATAGGTTATTATGACAGTTGTCGGGTTTTCGAGGAGATCCTGATATATAATGAGGAAATGTAGTGAGGAATGTGCAGAGTGAAAGAACTATATATGACTTCACATAAACAAAGGTAGCAAACTTGGACACACACATTTGTTTGACGTTTTAACTCTGGTTGCCAGCCAATTACTCATGGTGCCACGATGTCAGTACTGTACAGTACTGTGCGGCCGATGTTTATCCATTTCGATCCATTTAGCGTTTGTTGCTTGTATTCATAAACGAAAACCATCGCGTTATCATGAGTGACAAAAAGGAACATGTGCGTCCGACTTGAAAGTGCGCCTTGCTGCAAACTCTCGAAGATCAGCGAAATCCGTCATTTCGTACATTTAAATTCCTCATACATGTCTTGACAAATTCGATAAATTTCGAAAGCTTCACGACAAAGCATGGAGCAGATATTAAGCTATAGTTGCGAAGGTGTTGCTGGTACCTAATAAAAGTATCATAAACATGAAGCGTATTCTAAAACTAACCTTTACTTGCCCCGTTTCTTTACCGTTGCTTTTATTGCACGACGTTTTTTGACGGCAGCGCCCATTTGGTGGAAAATTTTCACGCCTCTTCCCTCAATTTATACGTTCTTCCTTGAAAAAACCACTTTTCAAATGGAGTTCGATATATTTTATGTCTTCGAACATTTCATTAAACGCATCAAATTTCGTTCAATGAAATAAAATTTAAAACTGTTCATCCATTTGCAAACCATATGAGAATTCTCGCTAAAAGATTTCTTATCGCCATAGCTAGTGTCTACTAACTTCCATAGCAGCAACTTTTTAAACAGCTAGTTGAAACCGCTGCATAGTCTGATAATATACGCACACACATATGCATTCATGAACTCATGAACACAAACAAGCATACATGTGAATACGATGGTCCTATTGCGTGTTTCGCTCCTGAAAAAAAAGAAGGCATGGCATTGCTACATGCTTTAATTGCATTATGTTATAATTTTATGCAACAAAAGTTTCATACAAATGATACGTTTGCGTACAGGAAATAGTTTGCACAAAGAGTTGCACTGCACCGAGCAACTACACCGGTTTCGACATATATCACTTCTAATAAATTTATCGCGTTGCTCACATGGGTGAAAATGGGTCAAACAGAGGCTTCCATTGAAAAATGACGCTTAACTTATAGTAACAAAATGAAAATAAATATATTTCAGTTGCATCGTACGTCATGTTAAATCGAACTGATGTCGCTTGCGGCAGGTTGGCCTCCAATGCATTGCAGAAGATCGCTGTTCGACGCAAATTAATTCGCCAACAGATGGGGCTTCTGAAACCTTAAAACTACTGCATCATTTTGTGTAGAACTTAGCGCAGAAAAAAACGCCTGCATAATACATAAGAGAATAAAGCGAAGCTGAATAGCTGATACAAAGGGCGATTATGAACGTTGATCACATAGTGCATGTACTTGCATGCATTATGTAACCGTTCCATCATGCACCGACTGGAAAGATGAATGATGTAACTCGGACTAAAGTTTCGGTTAAAAAAAACTGACAGAAAGTTGAATAAGAATCCTCTCCCTGAATTGTTTGGTGGAGCATCAGTTTGAAATTACCGAAGTTTCATGAAGTGATGGGCCCAAATGGATGTTTACTGAGTCCACAGTCACCGACTGCACACTGTCCTTTTCAGTTTTAACTGAATCGGGGATCGCGTAAAGAATAAATGCCGGATGTCGCGAAACAGTCTGCATGCGGTCGAGTTCGTGCCTCTGCAGACTTACGTATGCACTGTCCTATCGTCGTGTCCGCTAACCTTAACTCATGAATGAGAAGAGCGCTACTTCAGTGAAATCTGGCTAGCATGATCGACAGCTTTGCGAAGGCTGTGATACAAAGTGTAGCTAAGATTAACGGGTTGTGACAGAGTTATGCGGCATGGAAAATAATCTGGTAAAAATTGCATGACCGGGAAAAAGAGCTCTCAGCTCTACTGCACTGGCCTGGAATACAGAATTTCATGAGGGCACACAATGCGGAATTTTGCACGGGATATTGAACCCAATTAGGCAGGTGGATTTCTAGGCGAAAAATGGGAGATTTTCATGAACCGAGCGAGAAAACATTGAAAGGGTGGGTGGCAAGACTAACGGCACCATTCCTCTCATAAATGAATCGCTCAACCGGTACGTCGATCATCATGAAGGACTTCTCGATCGCCGATCGGAGAAGAATATTTGTGGTCTGAAATTGCTGTTGAAGCTCTCATGGCATGATTCACGGTAGCGAAATGCGCATATCTTTTGACTGCTGAACACGTTTCGGAAGTTGTTTGCGTTTTCAAAACAGGTGAGAAAGCATGAGTAGGATAAGACATGGCGTGCGGTGCCTTGGCGAACTACCATTTAAAATTATTCACAAATTACCGGTTGATCTAGGCGGTTTAAAAAACCCGTGCAAATGGCGAGAATTCGTTTTTTTGTCCATCATGACCGCTCATACAACTGCTCCACGTTTCCCTGCAACCCAGTGGATCAAAAGCGTATGCAAGTTCTAGACCTCCCTTTAAGCGGACATAGCATACTTTGGGGTCGATGAAATCGTATGAGTGTGCGGATTGCAAATGATCGCAAGGTGTAGATTACAATTGGCAGGTAATCAAACTGTGGCTTCACTGCTTGTCGAGCAAACCACACGACAAAAGGACGCATAGGCACGATGTCCAAAATGCGCAGTCCTTACTGTGGGAATTGGCTGATCGGTTTGCAACATTTGAAGAGCTCAGGAAGTCGATAGAGAAAAGCAGCTTTCGAGCTCTTGACACCCGCATTATTTTCTAAGCACATTCGGGGATTTTGTGTGCACATGTATGCCCTTGTTTTTCTGAATGTTTGTCAGCCTGTTCGGCAGTTAAAAATCGAGTACTGTCCGGGATAGGTAAAAGAAATTCCGTACGCGTAATTAACCCCCAAGAATCACCTCCCATAACCATAAGGATCACCTCCTATTAGCTCAATAAAATTGGACAAGCGATCGAATCAGCTAAAATACGAACTTGCGTCATTCCTGCACAATTTATGAAACCATCCGAACTGATCGGTGAGGCCAACAAAGTCTATGCTGCTCCAGCCTTTGGAATGTGCTCTCTTTCTTAAGTTGGGCTCTTTTTTCATGCCTTTTGCTTAAAACTTCGCACATGTAAAGTCTTTGTGGAACTTTCTCTGGCTGGTCCTGCAAACTAAGACGATTCCTTTTCTAAGAAAATGCTGTTTGCTGGGTTTCCTTTGCAAGTAAACGCTTAAACAGTAGCTGACAAGTTAAAATCTTGTTCCAACTGTGTAGTCCTAAAGATTTGAGATTATACTTTAACGTATATGCATTTCCACCAGCCGGCAAAGTAGCTGCCCAAAAAGTGGGTCAGAGCGAACTGGAGTCTCACGTGGGGACGCCATTTTTATTCGCCAATGTAGAAGCGCCTATTAGTGAGATTAATCTAGGCTAAGGTGGCTCGTACTGATGAGCATCCGCTGTGGAGCCTTACAATTTGAGCGACGGTACTGCTACTGCATTTGCGTTAATCTGCTAATGTCTGAGGAATTTTTCGTTTCAGCTTTGGGATATCACAGCCTTTAACAGTAAGCAATACAACGTTTCATTACAACAAGATCTCTTATACCGGAGCATCCTTTGCTAGCGCATACTGACTTCGATTAACACTTATTCTTTTCATCCGATTTTTTAAATTTGATTTTGTTTTGGCCTTTCGTTATTCATATCACAATTTTCTTACCTCTCTTTACCGTCGGTCCCTATTCTCTTCCAGCCCTTCCAGCATAAACTGCAGTTTCTGAAGCGTACAGCTAAACCATTTGAACCGTGCAATTTACACGACCTCCACCTACACAATTTTTAAGGTCATAGGGTGCCTCAGCTATATCACCTTTACAGTTACAGCACTTCCCTTTGAAAGAAGGGAGAAATGGGTACCTGAACCGTTTCAGTTTGCGAAGGGCTTGCTTGGGAAAAAATTACGCTTGGCTGCGCACCTTATTTTTTTTTTAAATTTCTCACAATAAGAATTGAAAGCAATATGTATTTGTTGTTCATCAGGTGAAAACCATGGATAAGGAGGCGACATATCTTTTCTAAGAGTATCTACCCAAGCAGTTTGAGCATCGATGCTATAGATATTGATTGTATGGGATGCAGATTGGTGAAATAATACTGGCAAGTATGTTCGGTTGCATTGGAGCGGTATTATTCGTAACGGGTAACGTGCTCGCGCTGAAGGAACGAAACGGAAAGAAAAAAAAATTCGACAGGTTTTTGGCAGTGAAAGGATATAAACGGCTCATAAGAGGTTAGTTAAGCAGCAACTGAGATGATCTTTTGTACAGCAGCGATATGCACATGAGCAGCCTTGTTCAACGATAATACACGCCAACGCCTTAGAGCAATTCGCAACCCCGGCTACATTTTACTGACTCTTGCCGAGATGGTGACGGCTAATATGCTTCGTCACATCTAGTCACTAATCCCATCATTCTTTGCCAAAGGAGTTAATATCGCGAGGGAGAGATTAGTTCGCTTAATAGTTAAGACTACAGAAAACCTGATCGGTGCCAATAGACTTCTGCCATCAAACGAGAAATTCGATCAACGAGCCAATTTTATTGATATCGAAAACAATTCATAGCAATGGAAGAACTGGCCACCATTTATAAGGGAAATGTGTCACACGGAATTCGCTGCCCATACTATACAATTTTGTACCACTTATGCATCACTTCATTATCCGCTCATAAGCTTTCAGTTCTTCCTGAAAACGCGTTCAACATGGCATAATTGAGAGCAAAACTGATAAAAAAAAGCTTGTTGAAAGTATAGGAATGGTTCTCTTCTGCAAACACCATCCTCTCGTCCAAGTCAAGCATTCGTCGATCCACCGTAATGAGGGCATCCGCTTCAACTTCTAAGAACGATGGTTTCAGAGAATCGGCGCATTGTTCAACGAATGTCGTCATGGAAAGATTAATACAAGAGGAAATCGAAAAAGGTTTTTCTGCATTGTTAACTGCATCTAGGAAAGCTCCCATCGATCACGTTTCATTGTTTTTTACTCGTAGATATGTATGATAAGAGATAAAGGATTCGAAAAGCTCTTCTTGTACTTTTGAAATGCTACACAAAAGGTTGCCAACATCAAATTCATATTCATATTCATATTCATATTCAAATTCATATTCATCATATTCGTCCTAAAAAAACGCATTCAATGTTCACCTACGTAAAAGTTATTTTATTTGCAGGTGTCAACATGTTATGCTACAGTTCATTGACTAGGATCGTCTCCTATTTTCTAAATGTTCAAGCATCTGCAAACGTGATTTTGTTGCTATCGTGTGGTATTAATTCAATGTTATCTGAAAATCGACAACAAAGATCTGCATCAACTATTGCAAACCGCAGCTAACACCTCTCAAACGGATTATCTCACCGAAAAATTAATCTTTCGTTGTATACAACACCGCCCGTTAGGATTGAAGACACAAATTTCATGGTGATGGTAATTGCATTGAGTATGCTATAGAAATGTTGAAAATATTAGCTCGGTTCAAAATGAACATCATCGCGTTTATTGAATTGCTGGAAATGTGTCACACGGAATTCGCTGCCCATACTATACAATTTTGTACCACTTATGCATCACTTCATTATCCGCTCATAAGCTTTCAGTTCTTCCTGAAAACGCGTTCAACATGGCATAATTGAGAGCAAAACTGGTAAAAAAAAAGCTTGTTGAAAGTATAGGAATGCTTCTCTTCTGCAAACAGCATCCTCTCGTCCAAGTCAAGCATTCGTCGATCCACCGTAATGAGGGCATCCGCTTCAACTTCTAAGAACGATGGTTTCAGAGAATCGGCGCATTGTTCAACGAATGTCGTCATGGAAAGATTAATACAAGAGGAAATCGAAAAAGGTTTTTCTGCATTGTTAACTGCATCTAGGAAAGCTCCCATCGATCACGTTTCATTGTTTTTTACTCGTAGATATGTATGATAAGAGATAAAGGATTCGAAAAGCTCTTCTTGTACTTTTGAAATGCTACACAAAAGGTTGCCAACATCAAATTCATATTCATATTCATATTCATATTCATATTCATATTCATATTCATAATTCATATTCATATCCATATTCATAATTCATATTCATATTCATATTCATATTCATATTCATATTCATATTCATATTCATATTCATATTCATATTCAAAAAAAACGCATTCAATGTTCACCTACGTAAAAGTTATTTTATTTGCAGGTGTCAACATGTTATGCTACAGTTCATTGACTAGGATCGTCTCCTATTTTCTAAATGTTCAAGCATCTGCAAACGTGATTTTGTTGCTATCGTGTGGTATTAATTCAATGTTATCTGAAAATCGACAACAAAGATCTGCATCAACTATTGCAAACCGCAGCTAACACCTCTCAAACGGATTATCTCACCGAAAAATTAATCTTTCGTTGTATACAACACCGCCCGTTAGGATTGAAGACACAAATTTCATGGTGATGGTAATTGCATTGAGTATGCTATAGAAATGTTGAAAATATTAGCTCGGTTCAAAATGAACATCATCGCGTTTATTGAATTGCTTCGTCGATTTCCTTACAGCGCTCTTCAGAATCACTCACTTAAGAGTAATTGAAGTACTGATGTTTGTGCTCATCTAACAATCAAACGATGCTGCTAGAAAGAGAGCACTCAGACTCGAATATGGCAAATGCTCTCCATATCATCTGAAAGTACCAAAATTACTTGCTTGAAAGGTATTTCAAAAACGAACATCTCACAATATACGCCAACAAACAATGACATGCTTGTATTTACTAATGTGCGAAAAGTACGAAAGGATTTCCCTGGAGATAGCGCAAACCATTCTAAATCATTCTCTACTCCTCTCCACGAATTATTGTTGCTAATGTAGAGGAAAGTTCGCATTCGTTGAGTTTTGATTGCGCACATAGCATAACCCCAAGCACAGTTTTATTAATGAGCCATTGTTGTATTCACCTGCAAAATTTCAATTTCATTAATAATTTTATTTTTGCTGCGTCGAAATTTCCAGCTTTATTCTGATGGTCGCTTTTGGACATTGAACCCGTTCGTTCCGGAGCTGCGATCAACGAATATTCGCAACTTTTGACTTAATGCCAAAAATTACGTCCCTCTTTCAATTATGCTCCTCAATGTTCACATTTCCATCTGAGGTGTTTACATCTTCTGTAAACCATCCGAATTAGTGTGTGGTTTCGTCTTGTTTTCTGCGAAACTCTCTGTCTCCGTGACTGTCAACGTCATCGCATGAATTCGTTAGCTGCTAATTGTCTCCATCCATATAGTAAGATTGCGAAATCTCATGCGCGCTCTCTGGACCGTGTCCTATAATCTCGACTTCGAATATATATATATATATATATATATATATATATATATATATATATATATATATATATATATATATATATATATATATATATATATATATATATATATATATATATATATATATATATATATATATATATATATATATATATATATATATATATATATATATATATATATATATATATATATATATATATATATATATATATATATATATATATATATATATATATAACAACCGTATTTCAGCGCAGCTCACTGTAGATCTCATCAAAGCAGATTCATCAGTGACGAGGACAGGCCCAATCACAGCGGTGCTAAAGCAGTAGAGGGTTAGTGGTGGGAAGTGACGGGAGGCGGAGCAGGGCAATGAATTGTTTTCGCCTTTGAATTTCAAAAAAATTTTTTTCCACCCTCTTCGTCCACTTTAATTAGATTTTGCATTTGGGTGAAAATAAGATATCCTTAACGTACAGTCACCACAAAGTATCAGTAAAATTCACCTATACCAATCTTACTTTTTCATAAATGATTTTCCTCACCCTCTCCTACTGACCTTCGAGACCAACCACTGCCCTTTTTTCAATTTTGAATGCACGGTCTTTGAGTGAGAGATGAGGTTATGAGAAATTAGGAGAGACGGGACAGCTTCTTTGCTTTAATCGGAATAGCTGTGATACGGAGGGAGGGTATATATATGCTGAAAAAAGCAATCGCTCTTCTACCCTCTCCACTCCGCCTCCCCAACCCCCCACCGTTTGACGGATGTTAGCAGTTCGCCAGAATACTGCGGACCTTATGGCCCTAGGATCCGGACTCTATGTATATCGTATGCATAGATGCATGGAAGTATTCATGTGTCGGCAAGGGATGATACGTAGTGTCTGCTCGCTCGCAAGGTCCGAAAAGTGAGGAATCATTCACATCGACACAAAACAGAAGCACCTCTGCTATCAGTAGATTATCGCATGCTATGGACCGCCATTAAACCATTAGACGTTTGCATACGAGGGTCCCTAAGTAAATATGAAACTTTACAGGTGAGGGGCAGCAAGCAAGCGGTGGTTCACTGAAGGTGATCGCACCAACCTTTAATCCCAGTAGATAATTTTCATTACCGCAATGCTCGCTTGCTATGGAAGCCGTGAGGAGCAGTCACTTTTCCATCTGCCAGAGCTATAAAAGCCGGAAATGTGCAGCGCTTTCACGATTAAGTTGAGCTAAGATGAGACGCATGATGTGTAAGCATGCGTCTTACTTGGAATGTTTCTGCCACTCACCACCTGCGGACGTCTAGGTGAGACCTACAATGCATGTGCGCTAATACTGTCCACAACATCGGTTCCCCACTATACATTTATTTGCGCGGCCTGGAACCTACTCTGTTAGCTCCATTTGCGTTACCCCAAAATCCTTCACCTTGCTGCACAGGTCTAACCACTCATGTTTCTAACTTGCCTGCGTAGCAATAAAATATTTTCGGTAAGCTGCGTTTGGTTTTAAAAAATGAACTAGTTCCATTTTCCGAAACATCAAAATCCGAGCGCCATGTGCCGAATTTTGCGAATCCACTTAATCTCATGCGCGCTCTCTGGACCGTGTCCTATAATCTCGACTTCGAATATATATATATATATATATATATATATAACAACCGTATTTCAGCGCAGCTCACTGTAGATCTCATCAAAGCAGATTCATCAGTGACGAGGACAGGCCCAATCACAGCGGTGCTAAAGCAGTAGAGGGTTAGTGGTGGGAAGTGACGGGAGGCGGAGCAGGGCAATGAATTGTTTTCGCCTTTGAATTTCAAAAAAATTTTTTTCCACCCTCTTCGTCCACTTTAATTAGATTTTGCATTTGGGTGAAAATAAGATATCCTTAACGTACAGTCACCACAAAGTATCAGTAAAATTCACCTATACCAATCTTACTTTTTCATAAATGATTTTCCTCACCCTCTCCTACTGACCTTCGAGACCAACCACTGCCCTTTTTTCAATTTTGAATGCACGGTCTTTGAGTGAGAGATGAGGTTATGAGAAATTAGGAGAGACGGGACAGCTTCTTTGCTTTAATCGGAATAGCTGTGATACGGAGGGAGGGTATATATATGCTGAAAAAAGCAATCGCTCTTCTACCCTCTCCACTCCGCCTCCCCAACCCCCCACCGTTTGACGGATGTTAGCAGTTCGCCAGAATACTGCGGACCTTATGGCCCTAGGATCCGGACTCTATGTATATCGTATGCATAGATGCATGGAAGTATTCATGTGTCGGCAAGGGATGATACGTAGTGTCTGCTCGCTCGCAAGGTCCGAAAAGTGAGGAATCATTCACATCGACACAAAACAGAAGCACCTCTGCTATCAGTAGATTATCGCATGCTATGGACCGCCATTAAACCATTAGACGTTTGCATACGAGGGTCCCTAAGTAAATATGAAACTTTACAGGTGAGGGGCAGCAAGCAAGCGGTGGTTCACTGAAGGTGATCGCACCAACCTTTAATCCCAGTAGATAATTTTCATTACCGCAATGCTCGCTTGCTATGGAAGCCGTGAGGAGCAGTCACTTTTCCATCTGCCAGAGCTATAAAAGCCGGAAATGTGCAGCGCTTTCACGATTAAGTTGAGCTAAGATGAGACGCATGATGTGTAAGCATGCGTCTTACTTGGAATGTTTCTGCCACTCACCACCTGCGGACGTCTAGGTGAGACCTACAATGCATGTGCGCTAATACTGTCCACAACATCGGTTCCCCACTATACATTTATTTGCGCGGCCTGGAACCTACTCTGTTAGCTCCATTTGCGTTACCCCAAAATCCTTCACCTTGCTGCACAGGTCTAACCACTCATGTTTCTAACTTGCCTGCGTAGCAATAAAATATTTTCGGTAAGCTGCGTTTGGTTTTAAAAAATGAACTAGTTCCATTCTCCGAAACATCAAAATCCGAGCGCCATGTGCCGAATTTTGCGAATCCACTTGATTTTTCTTTCCTTTCTTCGATTATTTTCCGGTCATTTCAGTTACCTTACTCGATTAGTTTACTGCTCCTTTAACAATTTTTTTCTTCAACTGACCAAGCTCGCCTCACAATCAAAATTTTAAGTACTTTTGAATTTTCCGGCTCGCTTCGTTCGTCTTCATTTGCTTTGTTTCAAAACGTTCCACACGAAAATTTTGGAGGACAGCTGGATTATTACATAAACCGTCATTCTGGTCTTTCTCGCCTTCAAATATGTTCGCCTTTTGCCTTCCTGAAAAAATATGTTTTCCTCAATTGACGTTGAATAGCAGCTATGCTACAAGCGTAATGACGATTCAAGGTGGGGGTGGGACGAAAAGTTATGCATCGAAGTTTTCACGGAATTGATTTTCAAGGTACGATTCAACGTAACCGTACATTTCACGGTATAGACGGTTTGATCGAATGAACTCATAGGGTGCTATTAGAGCAAAATGGTGTCAATGCACTCAAAAAAAAAGAATCCCTTATTATAGCACTCACCGACTCATAGCACGCAAAATCAAATTCATCGTAATCACAGTCTGAAATTATGCGATATTTCTTGCACGCAACCAACAAAACCTTCCTTAGTTTTACCCTTTGGATATCATCCTAAAATTATTTTTGTTAAAAGGATGACGTTTTTTTGTTAACGACGGAAATGGTTCAACCTACATCATCGAGAAATGATTCGGTCAAATGACGGCATGTGGACGAACAAAAACATTGCAAGAAAACGAAAAAAAACGCTGTATTAGGTGCGTTTGAAAAGGTGAGTGCGTAGTTTTCATGTTTTTTTTTTTGAAAAAGATCTTACCAATATTCCCTTGGTGCTTCAACGGTAGCGAAATGGTACTTATGTCGGTTAAAACAGCTCCTTGTTCATTGCCAAAATTTCTCTATATCCATAGCTGAAATGCCAAATTAAAACGCAGAATTTTGGATCGAGAGACGCTGTATTAGGTGCGTTTGAAAAGATGCGTGCGTAGTTTTCATGTTTTTTTTTGAAAAAGATCTTACCAATATTCCCTTGGTGCTTCAACGGTAGCGAAATGGTACTTATGTCGGTTAAAACAGCTCCTTGTTCATTGCCAAAATTTCTCTATATCCATAGCTGAAATGCCAAATTAAAACGCAGAATTTTGGATCGAGAGTGTCGGCTCTCGAATAAGTCGCGCAATTTGTATACGCGTTCACTTCATGATTTCGCATTCATGTATTCAAGATGGACTTTGAGTTCCGAAAATTTTTCTGCACTCAACAAGGCACCAACCCTGTAAACAGGAACTGCATCCAACAAATTTCCGAACATTCTAACGATCGTTGCGAGACGAGGAAGCAACTATCGCTTACAATGTCTTTCTTACTCTTCTTTACTCACTTTTCTGGAAATTCACTTCTCATGGTGATTCGTGGTCGCTGTTTTTCCACAAGCGATCGAGAAAGTTCAGGTCAATAAAGGAGAGTGAGGAAGTGCAAAAAATTTAGTTGAAAGCAGCTTCCTGGAAGCCTACTTTATAAGAAATTCGATTATCAAAACTGCTCTGGTCTAATCCCATGAAGGCGGATTATCGACTACGCGCAATGTAAAAAGCGGAATAAACAAAATGTGAGACCAAAGACGAGAATCAAGAGCAAGCACTAGCACATATGCATGAAAGGATTAAAAAAAGCAGGTCTTGAAAGTAGCTTGCTGACTTGATTAACATTCGGGAATGAGAAAGCATAAAAACAGTACAGAGGAAGTTCATAAATGTGTAACGTGATGAGTTGCAGGATGTAGTACTTGTGTAGCGTTGAAAGCACATCTGTCCATCGATCGCCTCCTCGCCAGTTTATGCATCACTTTTCCGATCACGCTCCCTCATAATTTAATGTTGATCGCCTACAACAAAAAAAAAGCAAACGCCCATTCAAGAATTCAGGATTGTTTTGCGGTGCGATTAATGAAGAAAAAGTGTTTGCAACAAATTTTTTTTCGAAAAGTTGCTTCCGTTGCTCGCTCACCACTGCTGCCTCCTGGCAGATAAAATGTTGTTTTGCGAGAAAAAGGAGCACTTTTTATGAAGAGAAAACAACCAGAAAGAAGTCGGAAAACAGAAATGTTCTGGTTCGAGAACACCGACGCACAGTGTTTATCTGCATGCCAAGCATGAAAAAAACCTTGATTTTAATACAGGCGGACCTATGAATTCTAGCACGAAACGAACAAGCATCTCGATTCGATAGCGTTCCGTGGTTTCGTCGAACAGCACAGCCAAAATCAGTCAACTCCATTGATCAAAAACGGCAGGAATGTGCGACAATCAGCTGAATCTGCTCTTCTTTATGTTGCTCACCATTCATATAAAATCCACATGTAACAAATATCGAAAGGTAGCAGTGTATGGCCGCATCAACCAGCAAATGCACTTTCATACATTCTGGTGATCTTCCGTTGCTCGGCTTCACATCTCATTGCGCGCAATTTCTGTCGAGACCTTTCCAACAGATCCGCGCACTATACGTCGTTCAGTTTTGTTTCTCCCTGTCTACTTCATGTCGGACAATTCCATGACGTTCTACGCATCTGATATAGCCATGTTTCCAGTCGCGCTATGCACGTTTTGTTACCAAGTTTCAAGTCGCACTGTCCGTCCTAATTCCTCGAGTGTGATGCCCTTCTACTTTACGTTGCTCAGTTTCAATCCGAACTTTGCCAATTATGCCGTTCAGTGTCATCCATCAAAAATTGCGTCCATCATCTTCATGTCGCTCTGCGAACGTTGTGTCGCTCAGCTTTATGTCGACTAATGCGACTTCATGTCGCGAGGTTTCACGTTGCCCTATGCCCTTTGCGTCGCGATGTGCTCTTTATGCTGTCAGCTTTCAAACCGATCTGTACGCACTGAGTGGTCCATTTTCATGCCGCTGTACGCACTTTATGTCGCTCAGCTTCATGTCGCACTGTGCGCTTAAAGTCGCTGATTTTGCAGTTGTTTTTGAGTTGCAGGATGTAGTACTTGTATAGCGTTGAAAGCACATCTGTCCATCGATCGTCTCAGCCTCCTCGCCAGTTTATGCATCACTTTTCCGATCACGCTCCCTCATAATTTAATGTTGATCGCCTACAACAAAAAAAAAGCAAACGCCCATTCAAGAATTCAGGATTGTTTTGCGGTGCGATTAATGAAGAAAAAGTGTTTGCAACAAATTTTTTTTCGAAAAGTTGCTTCCGTTGCTCGCTCACCACTGCTGCCTCCTGGCAGATAAAATGTTGTTTTGCGAGAAAAAGGAGCACTTTTTATGAAGAGAAAACAACCAGAAAGAAGTCGGAAAACAGAAATGTTCTGGTTCGAGAACACCGACGCACAGTGTTTATCTGCATGCCAAGCATGAAAAAAACCTTGATTTTAATACAGGCGGACCTATGAATTCTAGCACGAAACGAACAAGCATCTCGATTCGATAGCGTTCCGTGGTTTCGTCGAACAGCACAGCCAAAATCAGTCAACTCCATTGATCAAAAACGGCAGGAATGTGCGACAATCAGCTGAATCTGCTCTTCTTTATGTTGCTCACCATTCATATAAAATCCACATGTAACAAATATCGAAAGGTAGCAGTGTATGGCCGCATCAACCAGCAAATGCACTTTCATACATTCTGGTGATCTTCCGTTGCTCGGCTTCACATCTCATTGCGCGCAATTTCTGTCGAGACCTTTCCAACAGATCCGCGCACTATACGTCGTTCAGTTTTGTTTCTCCCTGTCTACTTCATGTCGGACAATTCCATGACGTTCTACGCATCTGATATAGCCATGTTTCCAGTCGCGCTATGCACGTTTTGTTACCAAGTTTCAAGTCGCACTGTCCGTCCTAACGTGATGAGTTGCAGGATGTAGTACTTGTGTAGCGTTGAAAGCACATCTGTCCATCGATCGCCTCCTCGCCAGTTTATGCATCACTTTTCCGATCACGCTCCCTCATAATTTAATGTTGATCGCCTACAACAAAAAAAAAGCAAACGCCCATTCAAGAATTCAGGATTGTTTTGCGGTGCGATTAATGAAGAAAAAGTGTTTGCAACAAATTTTTTTTCGAAAAGTTGCTTCCGTTGCTCGCTCACCACTGCTGCCTCCTGGCAGATAAAATGTTGTTTTGCGAGAAAAAGGAGCACTTTTTATGAAGAGAAAACAACCAGAAAGAAGTCGGAAAACAGAAATGTTCTGGTTCGAGAACACCGACGCACAGTGTTTATCTTGTATAGCGTTGAAAGCACATCTGTCCATCGATCGTCTCAGCCTCCTCGCCAGTTTATGCATCACTTTTCCGATCACGCTCCCTCATAATTTAATGTTGATCGCCTACAACAAAAAAAAAGCAAACGCCCATTCAAGAATTCAGGATTGTTTTGCGGTGCGATTAATGAAGAAAAAGTGTTTGCAACAAATTTTTTTTCGAAAAGTTGCTTCCGTTGCTCGCTCACCGCTGCTGCCTCCTGGCAGATAAAATGTTGTTTTGCGAGAAAAAGGAGCACTTTTTATGAAGAGAAAACAACCAGAAAGAAGTCGGAAAACAGAAATGTTCTGGTTCGAGAACACCGACGCACAGTGTTTATCTGCATGCCAAGCATGAAAAAAACCTTGATTTTAATACAGGCGGACCTATGAATTCTAGCACGAAACGAACAAGCATCTCGATTCGATAGCGTTCCGTGGTTTCGTCGAACAGCACAGCCAAAATCAGTCAACTCCATTGATCAAAAACGGCAGGAATGTGCGACAATCAGCTGAATCTGCTCTTCTTTATGTTGCTCACCATTCATATAAAATCCACATGTAACAAATATCGAAAGGTAGCAGTGTATGGCCGCATCAACCAGCAAATGCACTTTCATACATTCTGGTGATCTTCCGTTGCTCGGCTTCACATCTCATTGCGCGCAATTTCTGTCGAGACCTTTCCAACAGATCCGCGCACTATACGTCGTTCAGTTTTGTTTCGCCCTGTCTACTTCATTTCGGACAATTCCATGACGTTCAACGCATCTGATATAGCCATGTTTCCAGTCGCGCTATGCACGTTTTGTTACCAAGTTTCAAGTCGCACTGTCCGTCCTAATTCCTCGAGTGTGATGCCCTTCTACTTTACGTTGCTCAGTTTCAATCCGAACTTTGCCAATTATGCCGTTCAGTGTCATCCATCAAAAATTGCGTCCATCATCTTCATGTCGCTCTGCGAACGTTGTGTCGCTCAGCTTTATGTCGACTAATGCGACTTCATGTCGCGAGGTTTCACGTTGCCCTATGCCCTTTGCGTCGCGATGTGCTCTTTATGCTGTCAGCTTTCAAACCGATCTGTACGCACTGAGTGGTCCATTTTCATGCCGCTGTACGCACTTTATGTCGCTCAGCTTCATGTCGCACTGTGCGCTTAAAGTCGCTGATTTTGCAGTTGTTTTGCGCACATTATGCCTCTCAATTTGGTGTTGTTGCATCATGCACTTCATGCCATCAGGTTTCAAGCCGACCTCTGGACATTCATCATCGTTCTGTTTCATGTCGCTGGGTGCGTATTGTGTCGCTGAGTTTCACTGAATTTCAGATCGCTGAGTTTTATGTCCGTTTGCGTACATTATGTTGCAAAGTTTCAAGCCGACTTGTGCACTATATGTGACTCAATTTCACATCGCATTGAAACATTGCCCACTTCACGTTGTTCAGTTTTACTTCGCTATTTGCAATTTAATTTGCTCATTTGCTCGTAGCTCTGCACGGTGGCTCCTCAGTTCATGTCGCTCTACCGATGTTGCGTTGCTGAGAGTTTCATGTCGCTTTGTGCACCTGATACAACAAGTTCTTAGATCATCGTGTTCATTTTTGGTTCCTTAGTTTAACGTCACCTCAGGCCCTTTATTTTCACTCGGCTTAATTTATTTAACGCTTTCAATTTTCATATCTTTCATGTCTATCTGCGCATATTATATGAAGCAGTTCAATATCGCTACATGCATTTTATCTCATCGAGTTTTAATTCAACGAGTACTTTTCATGTCATCAAGTTCCAAAAGGATCTACGTACTCTATACTTATCGCCGCTCAGCGGACTTCATATAATTCAGTGCATTTTATGACGATCAATTTCATTTCGGTGTGCACAGTTTCGGGCTCAGCATTATTGTTGAGTAGAAGGATAACTATGGAAAGAATTTGAAGCAATATTGCGGCGTGAATGCTTTTAATGGTTTCCGGCATGTGGAAACATATTTAGGAATGGAAGCGGCATATGCTATTGTTATTACAACTTGGCAATTTCTCTGTTTTGAACTCGCTTCTTTTAGTTTTGACTCGAATTTGGTTTTCTTGCAACCAGTGGACTTTCGAATAATATATATAAGCAAGAACGTTTTAGGCAAGAGATATGCAAATTAAAAATATGGAACATGAACGCATTACGAATCTAGGTGAGCGCATTTCACGTTAGCAGCCGTATTGTGGATTAAATGTGGTTGTTATAAGAATGGGAAATGTATCTTCGCACAGGTTTGTACGATCGCCATATCCGTAATGCATGTGCGCTTATGTTCATGCATACCAGCTTTCTTGTTTATCGAAGATGTGCCCAATAGATGCGTTTCAAAACCAACTGTAGTAGAGTGATGGCTTTGTGAATATGCGGAGTAGTAGAACGAAAAAATGAAACGAGCGATCCTTTCGTCGTTTCCTCTCTCGAATCATGATTTTGAGAGAAAATGGCATATCAGCCACCATTTTTTAAAACCCTCGTCAACTTTTGTTTGACCTTTTTTTAGGATTTTCGCAACTTTATCTGTTCGCTAGAGAATCAGTTGCCATGCTTCAGGACGACATTATTGCAATAGATCGTCATGAGAAATGTTCGATGCCGTTGACCAAAATAAAGTACTTGCTATGGACCTAGACAGCGCTGGTCGTTCTCTTCTTGGTTTATTTTTCGTTTTTTTTTTCAGCATAATGTACCATTCGTAGTCAGTATAACTAGGATTACTCTTTTTAACCCCCAGTTTTTTGTAGCAGCAAATTTCCTAAACGTTTGTTAAGAGATTCGATTTTCAGCGGCTGAAACTGGCAAAGTACCGTTCGTCTGGCAAACTTGAACAGATATGCAAAGCAACGTTCATCTTCGACGAAATGAGAAACTGCTCTCATCATTTTTCGGAAGTAGCATCGTGCAGCATTCTTATTTTTAAAAATTATACAACAATGCCACTGCAAGAATATCGTGCTGCAGTTTATGCAATTTCCTGCAAATTGCCCCCCCCCCCCCTTCAGTGTAAAAGTGAGCGGTAAACAGGGCGCATCTAATCGCGTAATCCACTTAAGCTTCAAAACAGTACAACAACTTCGCATAGTTCACTCAAAATCACAACGAATTAAAATGTGAAATTGAATGGTCATTCTTTTCTTGTGGAAATTATCTTCTGCATTCTTCATAGACCTTTTAGGTTAAGTGTATCTTATGTGCATTTTATTCGAATTCTTTTGCAGTGTACCTGTGCTATATTCTGCTTCTGAATAAGTCTAAATTGTGGTATATTTCCTTGCTAAAAATTGAGCTATATGATGCTATACCGTCATATACCAGGTATAAGTATAACTTACTACAATGCTCGTTAGTGGCAATGAAATTCTGTTGCTTGCTAAACGGCGTTAGCAGAAATACATAAGCTTTAGTGCGCAAGAAAAGCATAGTTGGTTATAATAACCTCCGAAAAGCATTCCAGGACAAATCTAAAGCTAATAAAGAGACTTCTCTTTTTCATTCTTCGCCGCCCTCTCCTACCCCACGTCAATATCGAGGGGGTTACAAGGTACAAGGGCGTCGCCGCGGAGACAGGGTTTAGCACTGCTTCCGACTATCTACGTTTCGTTATTCGATTTAATTATTTGGAATCACATCGCACGATCATTAACATTGCCCTAAATTTCCATGCTGTTAGCTTGTTTACCATAAAATATATCAGCATAATTCAGGGGCGGATCAGGGAAAAGGATAGTCATAACGATGGGTATTCATGTTTCTTGCGAGAAAGAGTGGCATCTCGATACTCTTTGGCCCTGTGCAAATGGCACTGATTTATTGTGTATTACGTCGTAGTTGGGACAGCATACGTCATGCCGCGAGCTTGGCTAGGCCCAGTTGGTGGAAACGGAAAGCTGGCTGCGTAAGCAGTGAAGAACATCGCTGGCCAAGGCCAAGGAATTAGGGTGGCGTGAGTGCAGTCAAGCTCGTCACTCAACGCATCCAATACGTCAGAGCATCGTTGAACGCGTCTATTTTTTTTTTTTAAACCAATCTTCTTTCGAATACACTCGAGCGTGGATCGATTCGTTCCGCCTTGCCACCGTTTTACCCCGATCTTCTTCACAACCTGTTTTACTGCCGGCCATAGCTCATACTTCTTCCGCACCAATGTCCGGAGCTTACCGCTATTCCATCCTTTTGGAGCTCCTGTGGGAGCCCCAGTCATCGGGGAGCTCACAGATTTTGATTTATATCATGCTTCACCCCTTCCCTCACCCTCTGCACCTCTTAATGTTCCTCTCGCAAATTTCAAAACCTTCCCCACTAGGAAAGGCGGACAGGACCAGTCTTCTGCCCTCGCAAGGAGAGAAGGGACGGGGAAAGGGAGCCAAAACCTTCCCCACTAGGAAAGGCGGACAGGACCAGTCTTCTGCCCTCGCAAGGAGAGAAGGGACGGGGAAAGGGAGCCAAAACCTTCCCCACTAGGAAAGGCGGACAGGACCAGTCTTCTGCCCTCGCAAGGAGAGAAGGGACGGGGAGCATCGTTGAACGCGTCTATTTTTTTTTTTAAACCAATCTTCTTTCGAATACACTCGAGCGTGGATCGATTCGTTCCGCCTTGCCACCGTTTTACCCCGATCTTCTTCACAACCTGTTTTACTGCCGGCCATAGCTCATACTTCTTCCGCACCAATGTCCGGAGCTTACCGCTATTCCATCCTTTTGGAGCTCCTGTGGGAGCCCCAGTCATCGGGGAGCTCACAGATTTTGATTTATATCATGCTTCACCCCTTCCCTCACCCTCTGCACCTCTTAATGTTCCTCTCGCAAATTTCAAAACCTTCCCCACTAGGAAAGGCGGACAGGACCAGTCTTCTGCCCTCGCAAGGAGAGAAGGGACGGGGAAAGGGAGCCAAAACCTTCCCCACTAGGAAAGGCGGACAGGACCAGTCTTCTGCCCTCGCAAGGAGAGAAGGGACGGGGAAAGGGAGCCAAACCCACAAGGCTTAAAAAACCTTTATCACCATCTGTTTGTGCTGTTCTCATAACAACTGAAAGTGATGAAATTCGCCAAGTCTCACATAATACGTTTGTTACATGCACATTCCCGAAGGCTCGTAGAAATGCTTTTTGAGGAGCAAAAAAAGACAGAAGGGCAAGGACGTTATACACATAGGGCAGTCCAAACAGTCCAGCCTAGGGAATAATAACAGGGAAGCAAGAGGGTACCGTACCGGGCAACTCGCTGTACAAGAGCACACGCAACAAAGCAGATTCGGATGCAATCACTTAGTGACTAATAAACATGCAAATATTGGACGCAGCACGGCGAGGCGCATGCAGGGAAGCACAGCTTATAGGGTAGAAGCGGTATGAATATGAGGTCGTTTGATTCATGCTGTAGTTGTAGTACTTAAAGCTGCTAGCAGGGCGTTCCAAGGAGGAAAAATCCTGTTTGTATGCAACTGCTCGGAACACTAAGAAACAAGCGCTGCGAAAATTCGTTGTTGTGACTTAGCGGACTATGCTTTGACCTCTGAAGAATTGTTTGCTCACGATCGTCGGCGTCAGAACCATTTAAAGGTTAAGCGCCGACCGTTATTCAACCGTCGATTAGGGATATCGATTCGGAACTTTTCAGTCGGCGTCACTTACCTAATATTCCGCAAGCCGCATCAACGCGAGTCAATTCTCTTGGGTATGCAAGCCAATATAAGTAATATTCAATTTTGACGCCCTCGTATAATCGTTTATTCCGCAATGTGCAATAAGCGATGTAGGTCAGTCAATAAATCGAAAATACTCCATGTGTGCACAGAATCGCATTTGAGTGGAACACTCGAGCGACGCACAACCATTTGTTGTGAAAGCTTTAGCGCGCAAATCTAACTGCTAACAACAAATTTGAAACATTTAAAGCATTGAATATGGCACATATAAGCAGCCTTTTTGTTTGTGCGATCTTACCGCAATCATTGCTTCGTTTCAGCACGTATCGCGCGAGTATATACTACTGAACAGAGCTCCTTTCATCCACCGTCAAACAACAATGATAGCGGAAGAAAGCCGCTATCGTCGAAGTTACGCGCGAGGAATTCACCGTTCACTAACGGAATATGTCATGTGGTACTCCGCAAAGAGCGTGCATAAGCTTTGTATCATAAGCTTTAGGAAGTTACTTTCAAGATAGACGTTAGATGAACAAATTGAGCGGCTCAGTTTGGTGCACTCCTTTGAGCTAACAGATCATCACAAACAGTTGTGCGAACTCCGCCTCTCCCCCTCCACCCACCCTCCCCTTTATCACTCCCCGCAACATAAACACTGAACGGCTTCCGAGCAGGGATCATAATTAAGTAACATTCCGAAGTCGCCTAACGGCGTTGGCATAAGCACATTTCTTTCCTAGATCGTTGAGCACTCTCTCAATGAGCTTTCGTGTGGTAGCCCATCGATTTTTCTAATGCCTCGAAATCTCACAACGCCGAAGCGCTGCGAAGCTGCTTTTGCCTATCCTGTTACCATCACTGAAAACAACCTTCAAACCATGTAATTCTTTCTTAGCGCTATCTTCTTCACACAAGCGGCATCAGTGATCCATTTAGCTCGACTGCTCACCGGTCTTATGATCCGTCCATGGACGCAGCGCTATTCGTAGTATCCAGCGCATGGTCAAATTCTGCACATAAATAAACGTTTGACTACGGCGCATGCTAGTTTTCATATTGTTGGAGTGTTAAAATGCCGGAGAGCTAGAATGCCGGAGTAACAACGCTCAGTGGGAGATCGTTTAGTGCAGCCCCGAAACAGATACAGCCACCCGTTCCGGAGCTGTCGATACAAATGAGTCTCCCCCCACCCCTCCCCTTCGCCTTTCACTCTCCCACCTACAAATCAAGCCGCCGTCCGACCACGTCACCATGCACGAACTAATTGCAACTCGCCCCGCTATACAACTTAATCCCTCGCCTCTCCCGCTTTGAAGGAAACACATTCCACAGGCATTGCTGGAATTCAGCCCCCCAGCTATACGTCAGTCGATCTACTCACGCGGCCACACGGCAGTTAGCATGCTGTCACTGCGCGCGCTGCTTGTCTTCTTATGTGCGTTTTGGCGCATTACAGGCATGCCATGGGACCGTCGTTTCCTTCGTTAGTGTGCTAAGTGTCTCTAAATTATGAATTGTATTCCCAAATCACTACTCTTAGAGCTACTGCTGTAAAAATTATCAGTCATGCAATGTATAAAACTCCTCGGGCCAACTGACAAATTCTGAGAGTATCTCATGGATATCTTTATGAATTATTGCGCCTGCAAAATATGTAGGAAGAGAAAAGTATGTGAGGATAATAATTGACTTCAAGTTTGATTGTTATTGGTGAAATTTCAAGTGTTACTTGAGGCACATTTTGCAAACTAAAACAAACGCTAATAATCTACTAGCGTTGATTGTTTTGATTGATACGCCTCGACTTTAAGTTCAGAGAGATGACAGATTGTTTTTTTTTTTGCTTTTTAGGAAGACGAACGTGAAAATTACAGTAAAATAGGCGCATAGCGAAACCATTCTGATCTCATTATAAATCGTCGGACGAATCCTGTTTCACGAAGGTGCCAAGAGCAACTGTTGCACTGATGATCGAGCGGAAAAATTTGTACGTAACCAGACGTCCTTCATCTAATTTTCGAAAATTCATTAGAACAGTGCAGCTAGGATTGCGGAAGCGCGTACCATGCCCCTCCATAGCGCACTTCTCAAGTTGTCGTTTTTTTTACAAAGATTGTACATGTTCGCCAGTACTGCATATCAACAATGACTACTGTCAACTGATGGATGGGAGGGTGGTGCGGGGGGGGGGGGCGACGAGGGTGAGGGCGGAGAGAGCATGAAGTTCGTTATTACAATGCGTGCATCACATATATTCGCCGTCTTGAAGAGTGTGCACTCGACCTATTCCTAGTAGCAACTTCCTTACTGGTGACCGCAGCGTTCATCATTTGCGCACTTCATCAAGCTCAGATTTCCCATCCGTACGAATTTTTCTTAACAGTGAATTTTCACCTGCTTTATTCAACCTTAAAACGTAGTAACAATAGTGGTTGCCTACATTTCTTGAAAGCTTTGATTGTGGTTCAACTTTCATATTATTAGTTGCAGGTTGCCCCTTGTATATAAAATTATTTCGATTTGCACGAATACCATTTCTTTCGCCAATTAAACGCCTTCGCTCGATCTCTTTCGCACGGTACGATACAATAAAATAAGATGGGCAATATATTTCAAGTGAACATAAACGCTTCATGCGTGTTTCATATCAATGGTCGACTGTTCCATGTGAAAAATATGAATGACAGTAGCGCCGTTTTTTTTCCGACTCTATCACCTACATGATTCATGGCGAACGATTTGGACGTGAGCTTTAATGTTGTAATGTGAATGTATCGGCGATAAAGTGTAAACATACGCCGACCTCAGACGATCGATTTATGCATTTCCTTGACACTTTCCTTATTCGATATACGATGAACGACATTTTAAGCATCTACGAGATAATAGTCGTTCATAAGGGGTCCCGCATTCTGTTTTTTGTACACCATTTTGGATTGTGTAATTTCTATTACTCGGTCGGCATTAAAAGTAAGCCTACCTGGTCATCCTGTGGCTTATCCTGCATAGACTATTTAAAGATTCCTTTAAATTAGAATGAGTAAAAAATCTCTGCTAACATCATAAGCTCTTCGGATGGATTCTTGAGGAGGAATGCACCTGAAATGAAAAGACGCTTTCTGGTGTTTCCCCTCTTCTGATCTAAATCTGTGCTGTTTCATAGCATCTTGGTCTATACAGGATATACAACAGTTTGTGCGGATGAGCGTGTCGCTTCTACGTTTGCTTACGTCATTCGCAACTGTGTGTTTGCTCGGGCTTGCATTTGCTCTTCTTAACATTCTTGCTTCCCTTTGTATCATCTAACGTCCTCTTATCTTATAACAACCGACCTACTTTACTTAGGTTGAGGCAGAACTGAGCGGGTTTTTGTTATTCTTCTACAGCTTTTTTCCAAACAATATAATCCACTTATGTTAGCGCACCTACGTAGACCTTCGACTCTCAGCAGTTTAATGCTTGCGAAAGCGTTTGCGTTGGTTGGTAGTGAATTGACGAAGGTCAACTGTCGCGATTCGCCTCCTCTCCTTTTGTTCTTGAATTCTATCAACCGTACTTTTCCTTGGCGCTTTCTGGTGTTTCCCCTCTTCTGATCTAAATCTGTGCTGTTTCATAGCATCTTGGTCTATACAGGATATACAACAGTTTGTGCGGATGAGCGTGTCGCTTCTACGTTTGCTTACGTCATTCGCAACTGTGTGTTTGCTCGGGCTTGCATTTGCTCTTCTTAACATTCTTGCTTCCCTTTGTATCATCTAACGTCCTCTTATCTTATAACAACCGACCTACTTTACTTAGGTTGAGGCAGAACTGAGCGGGTTTTTGTTATTCTTCTACAGCTTTTTTCCAAACAATATAATCCACTTATGTTAGCGCACCTACGTAGACCTTCGACTCTCAGCAGTTTAATGCTTGCGAAAGCGTTTGCGTTGGTTGGTAGTGAATTGACGAAGGTCAACTGTCGCGATTCGCCTCCTCTCCTTTTGTTCTTGAATTCTATCAACCGTACTTTTCCTTGCTTCTCTCCAACAACTACCCAATATTCATTCTGCGTAAATTTACATATTTAGGTACGCAATGTCAAAAATACCCATATGCACAATATGCGCATCTTAAACGCATGTAGGAAAGCTGTGAGCAATGCGCTGCTGCATCGCTAAAAAAACAAATGTCTTCTCTTACAATAGCTTGCAAATCAAAGCTCAAAAGTGATCGTAAAGCAAACGGAGATGAGTTTTCAGAAATGGGCCGCCAAAGAATATCTTTAGTTGTGTAAAGCTTGTTTGTTCTTTTCGACTGATTCAAAATCCTGATGAACGAGGTATAGTCTAACAACATTATACGTTCCTGCTTGGAAATTTAAAAAACTTATATATTTGTTGATGGTAGGGAGCTTTGTGGATGATTATTTGATTGCAGTGGTTCGGTTATCTCTCATCTACATTCGTATTCGATGAAACCTTTGTTCCCAAACGTCTAACATGAAATGTTGTAGACTTTTTTAAAGTCGAGTTAATTTATGCTCAGTTCCTTTTTATGTTCTTTTCATCGCATCAAAAGCGAATTGGGAACCTCATCATATCATTACGTATATACGTATATGAGTGTCTGCCCGGTGGTTACAATTGACGAGCCAGAGAAGGTACGGTGACGAAATCTGACGAGCACTTTTTTATGGCACTACGGAGGTTTCAAGCGAAAATTTTGACGCCGCAATTCATAAGTTTCTGTATGAGCTATGATGAGTAAAATACGACGAAACCGAAAAAACACTCAGCGCTTTCAGTTGCCCTAGTTTTCATTTCCTGCCATGCAAATACTGTCTCGTTCGCTGTAGGACGTTGCGAGCAGTTGCATGCACTAAAAACAGCAAAAATTGTGCACTAGTGGATTCGAAATGAGAAATTTTGGTAATGTGTACGAGGGAATTTGCTAGAAGCTGGGTGCTTACAGTGGCAACGGTTGTGATCTCGCAAACGAATAGCTTGATCACAACCATTCCGCACTGTCTATCGAAAGCAACTGTTTGATCTGCCGTCGATCAGGAATGTTCACGCATAACCATCTGATTTCTAAAGACTTATCGTGCGTTTTTTAATTAGGGTTGCAAAAGGCGCATATTACGTCAGCTCTTTGACGTGCTTTCCGACCTGTTATCGGATCATCATATCTGCTCATGTCCATGTATGCGTTTTGCATCTTTCGTCCGACGCGTTTATGAAAGGAAAAGCTAGCGCGACGAAACCTTGTAGACGTAGTCTATGGCTTGGTGAGAGTGTTTAAAAAGAATTCGCGGTCAGCTGCTAAATTTTTGAATAGGATTGCGAAGGGCGCACATGAGTATGAATTATTGAATGAAAAATGGTTTGTTCTTAACTTGGGCATGAAAAATAATTAGGTGAGAGAGGTAATTCAGAGAACTAACATCTGTTAAGACCGACTTGTGGAAACCAAATTTGGGTACATTTATGCAGAACATCGCAAACTAATGTGCATAAAAATAAGTTTAGGATGTGAATTGTCTGGTGAAAATGAGAAGTTTTGGAAAAACGAAAGCTCGAATTCCTAAAGTTGCATGCCAACCCTGAATTCAACTAGAATCGCGAAAAGCGCGCATTACGCCAGCAGGCAAGCTTGCCATTTGATTGAAAAGCCTCTGAATTAAAGAACGCAGAGGTTATTATAGGGATTGTTTAATCCTTTTCCGATGTGATCTTCTTCATCATGAGAAAAACGGTGCAATTTATGAAATCTTCATTCATATTGACTACAGATCGTTCTAACTTTGCCGGACCTTTTACTTCATCTTTAGCGGTTTGTGTCCCCCCCCCCCCCCCCCCCTGGACATGGTGCTTGAAAAGATCATAGGCGATCGAATCGATAATCGGAACTTATGTGATTAAAGTAGATCAAAAGCACTCGAGTTTCATTCTTCACTCAAAAGTCGTGAAGTTTCTTATGTATAAATGCTTTTAGCCCACATTGTTTTGCGTTCAGTAGTTTAATCTTTCGACCACATGCAAAAGGTCTCCAGTTGTTCGAGTTGTTGTTTGCGCCCGCGTGTCTTTCTGATCATTAATGTGCATAGATATGCCTCGTTCGCTTTGTTCCTTTATCCATTGTAAAGATTAAATCGATCCTCATCGAATCTTTTTACCGCCGCAGAAGTCGCCTTTAGTATCGAAAATTTTAGATCAACCACCCGGAAACCCATTAGAAGGTTTAGAACTCCCTTCTGCTATATATGTTGAGCATCAAGTTTAACTGTGGATACAAGTGAAGAATCAGCCGATCCGTCTTCCTAGGGGATAAGCGTCGTTTGATGTGAGACTCCTGGAAGGGTCCTGCAAAATGTTAATCGTTGCATGGTAAACCAGGAACCGCTCTGTAAGGATCGTGCAAAATTTTTAAAAATGGTCATTGCTTACCGCGTTAGCTTCTACGCCTAATTATTTTTCCACGGATAACGACCCACCGGAAAAAAACCCAAATACTCATGAATCATTACCAGTTTTTATTTCCGAACTCATCATGGCACAAAGAAGCCTACTGTTTCCACTGCTGTAGCTGCAGTGGTTAGTTTAGTAATGCAAACAGACAGCGGATCGCGCGAGCGCATGTATATCATGCATTCACGGTTATCAAAAGGTTTTGCGTTGAAAAATGTGGCATTTCAAAATATCTCCAGAAATGTCTTCGTTTCACGGAAATCATTCTGTCATTTTTTTCACACTTTTTTTTTGTGCCAGACCAAATATTTCAGACTAACAGCTGTTTTCTACGTTGCTTTAGAATGAACGGTTCACCAATAAACTGCCCTGATATAGGGCAAGAATATTCATCAAAATCGTTCTGTCATTTTTTTCACACTTTTTTTTGTGCCAAACCAAATATTTCAGACTAACAGCTGTTTTCTACGTTGCTTTAGAATGAACGGTTCACCAATAAACTGCCCTGATATAGGGCAAGAATATTCATCGAACCGAATAGCAAGGAGAAGGGGATTATTGTTCTGCACAAAAGCTGCAAGGAAACTGCTAATAAGAATTAGCCTCAGTAATTATAAGGCTTAACAATTAAATCATGTCTGATCACTTTTATCCATCTGAGTGCTTTTGTAATCAAGCGTAATCAAGCGTTCATTTGATCTGGCGCTAAGGCTAGTTCGTTGAAGATGCCATGAAATTTTTCCTACTTTGCAATGACAATATCATTCATGTGTCTCATGATGCACATGAATCTTGATGTCTCAAATCAGCCGTTGGTTTCAACTCTTCATTGATAGGTTCTGGGATCATTTTTCATATATTCAATCGTTCAGTTCGATTGCATGTTAGTGGTTTTACTATCTCTCAAAGTATTCCCTGAATTGTTCCTCAAAAAGCTGAAGAACTCTCTCTCTCGTTCTGTGCCGCTCGACTCCTCGATTTTTTGATGCAGGAGCAGAACAGCTCAGCGTCATCACTATTTCAGATTAGCGGTTCTGTTAGGCCAATGAGACATAATGTTTTTTTTTGATTTTCCAATTCATGTTTCGGTCCTTAATACTCCTTCATGATTTTCCGTTTTGCTCATGCCTTTTCGTCGCCCGAATGTTCAATCGTTGGGATTGTAATTCCAATTCATTTTTGTTGCTTCTGTTCCATCAGTCATTTTATTTGTTTAAATTTTTTTCCTCAATATTATAGCTCATAGGATCGTTCAAGGAACTATAACAGATCAAAACTCCTGGAACACTAATATGCTTCACTTATGTAGCATTTATGTCGATGCAATTCAATCGCAGCATGATGAATACTTGCATGAGACATCCCTAATGAGACCAGTTGGTCTTACATTTTTCGCTGCCCATCTCAATCGCCTACTGCCGTCTTTATCATACAGGCACCTTTGACGCCTCTGCATCAGTGCAGGCGAAAAACTATTCAACCCTTGTTGCTCTAAAACATCCCATCAAAGTCAACAATGCATAACGGCTCATCAGGAAAAGTTGTTTCTCGAGCAGTCTGCGGCGCTGCGACGCCAGCTGCTCCAACAAATATCTTCAGCGTTGCTACTAACACACGCCAAAGTAATTTGTAGTTTAGCTCGCTTAGAACAGCCTACTACCTCGAAAACGTCCTCTTCAAAGCAGCTTTGCCACAAAATGAGTCTGCCTTTCGAATTTCCCTGGAAATTAGATTTGTCTCTTTGTTGAAGTGCGATACATTTTTATATTCTTACCTACTTTCCGACCTTCCACCTTCCACCACCCTTGCCCTTCTTCTCCACTTCTCCGTTGTTGTTTTAGGAAGTTTTCCTATGAATGTCCAGTGCTTGTCCTTTCGTAGCGTTTTCGCGGTCACGTCTTTAAAGACGCAGGGAATTAAAATTTCTTAGCCATTGTTCAGAACTCAGAGTACTTGCACGTGCCAAACGATTGTGCCGAAGAACAATACAGAGTAAATGCCTCAACATTAATGGTTTTGGTAGCTCCGACCATGTGGAACTACATGCTATGAGGCTGGCACGAAATGCGTTTTAACAAACCAGCCATCGGTCGCATCAGTAGGTTTCGCAAACAACTTGAAAATAAGGAACGCTCAGTTATTGACTTGATAGTTCATAGTAGATACTTCTTTATTAAAGATTCGTTTTTCACCATCATATTTGATGAATCACGCAACCCGGTTGGTTGAAAAGGAATGCATATTTCCTCTCTCTCTCTCTCGAGTAATTTCTATTCGGAAACTACCGCAGTTGAATTTATGGAATTTGCTATGAGTAATCAACATCCTGGATGAAATCCTGAAACCAACTCTCCCGGCATCGGTGAGGCTAAATTTAGAATTTGATCCAAGATTTTGGTTACACGAGCACATTTCATAACTCCAACTGCAATAGTTTTCAAAGAGAAATTATAGGACAGGCAGACGCGCACACAAATATTTGCGAAAAAATGCGGCGCAACCAAAATGCGTTTTGCAAATTGCAAATGTTGCAAAAACTGTTGTTAGTTGTTAATTGATATGGCTGTGTTCTTCTTATGTGCAAATGTTGCAAGTTTTATAAGGGGCCATTGTCCTTCATCAAAATGCTGTATGTTTGAAATAACCTTATGAATTGGTATGCATATTGTCCTACTGTTGTATTTGTTGACACTATCGCATCTCTATCAGTAATTCGTGTTGTCATCTAAATTTGATCATTAGAGAACCTCACTACGGCTGCTACAGGTGCATGATATTCCTTTCATGAATAATGCTAAACAAGTAAATATCGATACGCCTCATCCATGTGATGAAACCAATTTTTTAATGAATTCTTCACCATCGAGTCGGATACAGCCAATTTTCGTTGAATTAATTTTGTTACAGTCTGAAATCTGGCTCGACAGAATTGTTGCATGATGCTGAAACAAGAGGTTTGGATACTGTGAAAGCCGGTGTACCGAAAAGAGTCACATACTCTGGTCATTCCATCGCATTTCCTTTCCCTCCTTCTCTATTCATTACTTCATAGGATCGCCACGTCTTTTCGAGGCTAAAATTGCGTCAATTTGCACGTGCACATTCCTGTCAGTTGGCGTCCGTTGAGCGCATGAGTGTCATGTGCGTTACTTGGTGCAGCAGTCCTCTCATCGGGTATCGTGTTCCACTCGATTCGTTGCGTTGCAAAATGCTCACCTAATTTCTGACGAGTCTTTCAATTCTGCGTTTTTCGATTTCTTTCAGAAGCCAACCGAATGATAGCGCTGCTTCCTTATGCACTTTGTATTCTCGAAGCATGTCTTTCCCACTTAAGCAACCGTTTGTGAGAACAACCGATAGAGCCGTCAAAGACTGATGAACGAATGCTGCTTCCTCTGCAACGACGGCTCACTCTCAATCTTCGTAGCTCCATTTGAATATTGCTTTCGCTGATGTCTTACCGACTTCCATGTAAAGCAGATTTTTTCTTTGAATTTCAAAACGGAACATCGATCATCTCTCAAGATATGGCATAAGATGCGAAAAAATCTATTCAGACATGCTATTGGCAACAAAAAAAAGAAGCAAATAAGAGTGCTGCGCAATCGTATTTCTCGCGCAGTTGAAATAAGTAAAGTGCTTGTATGTTAGAATGATATGAATTATGATGAGCAAGACATAATTCTGAATCAGAATTTTCTGTTTTCTATGTGTTGCACACAGTATTTGGTTGTTTTTTTTTTTCAGCGCTGACGCTATGCTTTATTGCATTCAATAGTCAAGAAACTGTACTGTTTTCGTTTGCACCCCTTCTCTGTTCTATGGTTCGTCGTTGATTAATTTTAGTTATTCAAACAATAGTTATTGTGTAGAGATCAAACTCGTTTCTAATGGAGACCAACCGATAATACACTCACTCCTTCCTCGTTGCCCTGCCAAAAAAGCTCCTACCAGCATACAGAACGATGTTGTTTGTTCAAATCTCCTCAATGTTTCATAAGGATATTCACGTCACACACGTCATCATGTCACGGCATTCACATAGAGTTAGTTATTCACGTAGCACACGTCATCACGTCACGTCATTTACATAAATTTATTCAGAGCTGTTTTAAAATAATATGGACGCAATGTACCGTTGTGTGACAGGACAACACGAAAGAATCTTTTTTCGAAGGCGTCATTCGATGGAGCCTTTGCCTATTTGACGCAATCAGCAGCTCAGTTTTGCTCGGCTCCGTTGTCCCCTAATTGCTCCAACATATGATCAAAAATAATTTCGGAGAAACTCGGAAACGTACTGCTCAGTTGCAAATATCTCTTTCGAAATGAATTTTCGCTCTTGGTGTGTAGTTCATCGAATTAGTTGAAGAGTGATCACAACCGTGCACATTATATTGGCCCTGTGAATTGCATCCCTACTTATTTTCAGGTGGTATTATGAGATCATTGCAGTAGCTATGCGTATCGCACATCTTCAAGCCAACTAGCATGCTTTCTTTTCAGTTCAGTTCAGTTCAGTTACATGCTGATTGTTAGCAATGCTTTACGTGGGAAATGCGTTCGTTAATGTATCTGACTGCATCGCCAAATTTCACTTTCTCGACGTTGGTCATCTTTGCACATTTTCATTGCACTTTTCAGTAACCTATACCCCTTCTTCTATACAATGTCCCGTTTGTTAGACGTTGACGACCTTAGTAGCCGTAAATCCGCAGCCTTCAGTTCGCATGAGCAAGTACAGAACGTTTCGCTAGTAACGGTATTATTAATAGAAAGTGTGCAGAAGTAATCGGTACAGGCTGGAGAAGAAGCGCTGCACTTGAGGGAATACATTACAAGGAACTATGACACTGCTACACCACTAGTAGACTATTACGCTCTCTACCATCGACGATAGATTTTGAGTTGTGTGACCGAGGATGGCTTTGCTTGATAGCACATAGCATTTAACAAACCAATTAGCCAAAACGTTTTGATTAGTTCGAGTAACTTTAGTACTGTTAAATGGAATTTTCTGTTCTAAACAACGCACGTGGACGATCGAATCTCAGAGTGGCGCTGTGAGTGGAGCTAGGATAATGCGAAAAAAAAAACGAAAAAAAACTTTCTGCTATTTTGCAACGTCTTATTGCCAAATGAACATAATCGAGCTGATGTATAACTTCGCTTTGATTTCTTCTATTAGCAGTTTACGTCCGGTTATTATGAATGTGGTGGTATTGGCAAAGTGATGCCGTCCAGGAGCAGTGAGACCGTTGAGCAGCTGTGTGAAAACGCTCGCAGGGGGCGATAATTAGCG
Organism: Toxocara canis; assembly: GCA_000803305.1. Lineage (NCBI taxonomy): Eukaryota > Metazoa > Nematoda > Chromadorea > Rhabditida > Toxocaridae > Toxocara > Toxocara canis. Next base: position 142,317 of record JPKZ01001305.1, read on the forward strand.
TGCGGAGAGTTGAGTTGCTAGGCGACATTTGCTGGGCTAGCTAAGACTTGCTTGCTTGGTGCAAACGACATTCGTTTATACTCAAAACAAGCGCCGATTGCAGCTGCTGTTTTTTTTTTTAGCTCACGAGCTTCATATTCTTTAGCTTCAGTAAGAAACTATGTTCTAAGAGGGGAATTTCTGGTGTTATTCAATGTAGCTTATTTCTCTAACGTGTTGCATTTTGGTCGTGATAACTAACTGAGAGCCAATTCATGCTTTTTGCGCTCAATCATTATCACCTCACAGCCATGACAGCGATATCTTGAAGAGAGGCCTTATTGCGGAGAATACGTCATGAAGCTTTTGCGATCGCGCCTATAAAACTAACTGGATGCGATAACGTGCGATTTGATTGCAAATGATAGGGTACAGTCGAAAAATTGTTTTTAACGACACGTGCCAAACTAATGGTAGCCAAGCGCTCCCCCCCTTTTCGACTTCGTCAGTGTTCCTCCTTTGCGTTTATCATATGCTTTTGCGCTTTTAAAATTTGATGATATTTGTTGGCAAATTGTGTGTGCATCACTACGAAGTGCTCAAACACAACTGTATGACTCATCGATGTAATGTATAACAGTTATGAAGTATAAAACAAATAGTTTAAAAAAATAGAGAATAGCTGTGGAGTATGAAAATGTTGTCATCTTTTTGTATTGGGGAGAAATATGACCGAACGATGATAGCGGGAATAGTTACCATTAAAAGGAATGAAATACGAACTTCCGTTTGCTATAACGAGTTTCCGTTTGAAGCAGAAAAGAGTTGAGGCGTTTCACACTTCCGACCCAATTGAATTTCACAACTAATTGAATTGGCTTCCAAAAAAGTCTTAGCTAATATTTCTCGTATGCGTCGATTTCATAACTAGAAAATATACCAACATTTTCGTTTAGAAAAAGCAAGCAGTAAAGGTGGACAGATGCGCACAAACTCGTACAAGTTTCCATAGAGTGTGCACATAGGTTGCTGATTTTAGCTCTTTTCTGTTTGAGGTTCTCAAATCCCTTTAGCTTATGACGTTATCAACAGTCTATCTTCTTATAAACCATATATTTCGAGAGTGGTTCGTACAAAAGTTAAAAAAAAAAGCTGAGAGTTCTTAGTTTGAATAGTTCCTTAACAAAGTACGAGTGCCAAACCTCTTAAGCATATTCAAGCATACGACAAAAATAAGCTTTAAAGACAGATACATGTGCACAAATATTGCAAGATTTTTTCGATCAGTCAAGATGATGGCATTTACATTAAACTCTTGGATAACTTTTCTTGTTGCTATTGAACTCAGATGATCACTGAGAATCGGCTAGATCTTAGAATGAAAAATGGCAAATTTTCAAGCACATAATAGCGTGAATCGTTGTATATAAGGGCCAAAATGAAGAATAATGGATTTATGAACAGGAATGGAAATGACCTGTAATGAGAAGTTATTGGCTCAGATAACGGTTTGCTAAAAAAATAACACTATCATTCACATGAACTGAATAATCAGCACCATTAGATCAACGATATATAGCTTAACATTAACGACTGTGGGAAAACAATCGGAAATTCATTCATATACAAAAGAAATAGGAAACAGCCCAACACAGAACTCTGTGAGCCGAACGGTTGGCGATCACATTGTGATAGAAGCGTTTCCACTGTTAGCTTTATATCTTCTTTCAACCACAAAAGGGGTAATCCAGCAAATCCCCGCCTATGCGCGTACTGTACAATTTTCAATGTCAAAAATGGAACCGGAATGGAGCAAAAAGTTTTGACAAAGTCGACAAATGTGTCTACGCTGTATAGTCCGTTTGCTCGAATATTTTTGTACCAATAACGCATGCAAGCTAATTACTCAATTAGCATTGATCTGCGACCGAGAAAACAATCTTGACCATTATTATCAAGATTGTAATGAAATAGAAATCTTTGAAGCGCTTCCACAATGCCACTGGGATAAAATATAGCTCACTGAGATTAGCAAATAATTAGCTGTCTTATCGGATGGACCCTCCTAAAAACCGGGTATTAAATATACAGATGCTCCCCTAGTTACGACGGTTCGAGGTAAGACGATATTTCGAACTTATGGTGAAAGTACTGATAAAGCAAACTTGTAAAATTATTATGCAGTAGGATATTTGGGAACGATGAAGGATGTACGCATCTCTCACCTCATGAGATGCCAGAATTCAACACTACTCCATATTGACCAACACTGCATGAAACTCGAGGGTAGGCTAGGCCAGTTTCCCACTTGTGATCTTTTGAAGTGATGATGAGGTCATTGTCACAGTCTCCATCTTAACTTGATGACTAGCTGTATTGAGGGCTCTTGATGAATGCAACAAGCTCGGTAAAAGCCAACGAGGCAGTACGATGAAGGTCGAAGTTGTTCATAGACAACAACAATGAAACGGATGAACATCGTTTGTAAATGCCAAAAGTAAATTGTCGAACCATTAGATTGGAAAATGGTCATCAAATCAGCCATCGAACACTCATTAAGTTTTCTAGAAGTTGACCGAAATGAGCATTTCTCATGAACAATCTGTTCCACACCCGAACGGTACTAAGTGAACATCGTTGTTCTCCTTATGCGAACTCATGTTCTTCGCTCTTTCGTTTCGCAATGAGCAGAAGCGTTGAAGAGAGTTTTTTAACTGAATTATGGAGACGTTGTAAGTGTCATGAATGATTTTTCTGGAGAAAAATTCATGATCCATCGGACTAAATTAGCGAAAAGTAAATTATCTTACACGTAAATAAATGCAAAAAAAATATTGAGGCGTTTCTTGTTTCAGTGTGCAACCCAACTTTTGCGAACGCATGAGCTCAGCTTTGGTTTAAAATCATGTGCTACATACGGTTACTGAAAGTGTTAACTGAAAATCTTTGTAGCGCAATATTAATTGCACTTGCTAAATAACGAAATTATTAATATTACGAATGTTCCCTGGTTGCTAGGCTAATCTCAAATAGACTAACTTCGGCTCTATTTGTAGCTGAGAGAACGATCTACAAGCGCACCTGCTCTCAAAGCAAACATATGCCCGCAGTTGCTATTTTAATGTTGTTCGATTCTCTAGTGCTAGTAGTAGGATGGAAAGCTCTTAAAAACGGATAGGACGTTTTGATATCAACTCTTCAATTTTTCTGAAAGTTTTTTTTTATTTCACCCACATGAGATCACAATGTTTATCCGTGGGAATAAAAATGAGGCGAGTCTTTTCGAATAGTTTGAATAGTGACACATACATATGGGCTTGAGCTATATTTTCAGTTCAGTCGAATCAAACTTCTAGCTGTTTAAAATGGGGATTAAAATGTGTATGCATAAATACGATACCAATCGCTGAATAATGATGAGTAAGACGCGATGAAATTACGAACCTAGGATCAATGGATCACAATAAATATAAGCATGCCGACGTATCCTTATCAGCGCTGATAGCTCCGTATGATGTTTGATGATAACAATCTCAACTGATAATAACCAAGATTTGCATAGGCTAAAACACCAGCGAGCATTGGAAACACTGAAATAAGAAGATGGCTCATAGGATCTGATTTTGGAAATTTGATCAATTTTTATTTTTCGTTAAGAGACATGCATACGCCTTGGATACCTTACACAGCAGACCCCAACTTCATTTGACAAGTTCAGGTGGCAAGTATCTCGACGTTATGGGATGCCATTATAAGGTTTTAGGTTGTATGCACTAGCTCGAAACGAATGCCAATCAATGCGGGCAGGTGTTATGTAGTTTTGTATTGACGAGTGGTGTAAATTTGTTGCCACCGGAAGTGCGCATTTCTCATTGCGATCGAAGCGTTGTGATCGTCAATTTCGAGCCATCTAAAACAGGCATGCTGCACTCGATGTTTTCATAGTTAGTGAGAACGCTTATTCGGTGCTCGTCAACTCCGTCCAAAGCTACGCGTTCGATTGCTTCGGAAACGATCTTTTAAGAATTTTTGGTTTCCTCGACTAGTGTTCAACGAGTACAATTATTTATCGATATTTTTTTTTGTTGAAAGCGCCGCAAATTGCACCTATCTATTATCTAGCTATGCAATATGTTATTTCCCTGCAAGCTTCTATTTGCTAAGAAAATTGCTGTTAAATTCAGGTAAAGTGGCGTATTGAAAACATACAAAACGTTGCTTGAGCGTGGACTTCGGTCTTAACTCTCCGATGATCTTCGTTGAACAGTGTTGCGTTTTGAAAATATCCTACTGCGTCCTAACAAAAATGTTTATGTCGTTAGTGCTGATCATAATGTAACAATGAGTCATGAGATGTTAATAGAAGACAGCTATGAGTCTCATAACGCATATAATAAATAAGACATTAATGGAAGGCTAGGAGATGTATATTGGTTCTTGTCGATCTTGTATCGTTCAGATTACCGGATCAGGATTTATTGAAAGCATTTGCCCGTCGACAAATATCAACTAGCGCATGTAGCGACGCCCATAGACCTTTTATTTCCATATCGCGCATATACTGTTTATTCATCACTTTGCCCTATTTATATTGCATGTTTATCACTTTGTTCTATTTACGCTGCGTATTCAGCACTTTGTTCTACCATAACTATGACTCTGTTCTTATTGAGAGCACTCATAGATTGAAGGCAAAAATAAGAGCAGTAGCTCAGCAATTTCTCAGCTGGCTTACTGAGTCTCTCCAGCTTGTATTCGTTCGTTGATTTAGTTACCAAATAAAGAGGATTCCAGGAAGCCAGTCCTTCTTCTAGGATTCATCGAAATAATACCCTTTCAACGACAATCACCGTACAGCAAAGCACAGCTCGCACAGTTATGCGTATGGCCTGAAACGGGTTCAGAAATACTCTTCGCCGATCGCTGGTTGCTTTACACTGCATCTAATTATAAGTTTAAAAAAAACTTGCTTAGCGACATGTTTGTTGACCATTTGCAAGTGGAATTTGGCTGACTAAGGACAGTTGCAAATGCTACCGACATATGGCTCCAGTTAGTGTGTAGCAGAAAGAACATTAATGGTCTGCGAGAAGCCTCTTTTAAATAGCGAACTAGTTGAAGAGTATACCCCTCCCTTCTGCAGCACAAAACTGATGTATCCGCCAAATTGGCGAGGGGAGTTGCTAGGTAAGGGGAAAGGGTTGTCGGCAAGCAACTAGAGAATGAAAAGAAGACGAAAGAAGGAGAACGGTGTCGTTGCAGAAATTTTTCTTCTTTCGCCATCCTTACTAACCTTACGGTTCCTTACTCTCGAAGGTTTTTGTCAGAAAACCGCTAATTTGCGCTGACTGCGTGAACGGATCAATTGAAAACTCGGTCATCGTATAACTGCTTTGTATTTGAGATACCACTTGCTACGAAAGAGAAGAAAGAAACTAACCGATTTACTGCTGTGGGCTCATTACACCGGTCAAGCACGGTGGAGCTCAAATTTTGACAAGCCATGGAAGATCAGTATTGCTGTTTCACGGATTTTACGCGCTAGTACAACGGTTCCAGCCTATAGCCTGTGTCGATATTCAAATATATGTGTTCTCGAGATATTATGCTGTTGCTTGTGCATGCAGCGTGCAAGTCCGTGTCTTCTATGGTTTTCTGGAAGAGGACAGAAATTGTGAAGGAGAAACCAGAAAGCCATAAATTTTGCCTTTTTTTGAAATTGCATTTCTACTCAAAAGTATGCAAATGCTGCCTGTTGACGTTATGTCGTTTGTCTCCGACTCGCGCAAAGCTGGAGAAAAATCTGTAAGCCTTGGCTCGAACTCTTTTGCTGGTGGCAGATTCCGTCCTCGGACCTCGACGTGCTCAATCCCATCTTCTCTCCGCTCCGCAAATAACAGCTGTGTGTGTGTATTGCAATGCAAAAATTTCGTTGCATGAGATTCCACATTTTTCGTTGCCAACCGACTTTTGCTAACAATAAGACTAAGTCCGAATCGATCACTCGTCGACGAAATTCCCTTCGCCAAATCCGTCTCGCCTTTTTGCCCAAATCGCACTTCGTCATGTCTCCGAAAGTTGCCTCTCCGTCTCTTCAAGGCAAATTTCGTCTAGCTGCGGTCATCGTCTTCACATTTTTGTTGAGTAAGTCATGAATGGTAACTACATGGAAAATGAAAACCATAGCCAAAAAAACCCTGCACAATCAAAGTATATTAATCATGATGACAATTCACGATCAACACCTTTCAACTCTCAACTTCTTATCGGAGAAAGATCTCAAGCGACTCTCGCAACGAGAGTTGAATCGGCGTTACGGCTTGTACGTCAACCACCGAGACTGTTCTCTAGACAGGACAAAGAAAAAAACCACTGCCACTTCGAGTTTCCTCGGCGGCCACTTCAGTGGAGCATAGAGTTCAGTGAAAGCGCGTGACGCTAAGTGACGATTACGTTTAGTGTGCGCTGACGTACACTTAACTGATTGCGTTTCGTTCACGAACAGGCTCCCTTTGGCAGCGTTTTTGGCTGACACTTCACTGAATTTATTGCTGCAAAACGATGACCGCGTTTCGACGAAGGGAACCTTCTCTAAAGGTCGAAATCTTACTTCCGGTGAATTGCACTGGAAAATGAGCCTTTTGCCAATGACTCGAACCAGAATAACTTCTGTTGCTCCGTTTACAGAAAGGTAATGGAGTACTTCATGTGGAAATCGACGCAGGTTGGAAATCAAGTAATGTCATATAGCTTACTATACACTGGGTCTCAGCGCTTCATGGGGGGGTGTTTCTGTTTTGGAAGTGACTGAATATGATTAGCGTTACTTCGCAGATTCGAGGAAGACAACGGCGAAAAGAATGTGAAAAACGTGAAGAGAGAGAGTGATAAGGGAAGGTAATGCCGAATAACCTCGTAAGGTGAGAACAGTGTTCCTTGCGAGGTGTTCGCTAACTTTCATTCACAGTTCACCAAGATCTTGCTGCGGGCATTGAAAAGTCGCATATCGGTTGACATTGTCCTTTCATGCGTTCTTTTTGCCGTTCAGTGCTCCGAATTTGTGCTCCAGTCATCTCTAGACACTCCATATACAGAAAGATGCCCCTTAAAACAACGATTTAGATGTGGCCGTTTGCTAAAAAGTCAATGCTATTGCGGTGCGCAGACAAGATGACGTTGTGTGCGAGTGTCTCCTCTTGCTGAGCAAGAGGTGATACGCGTCGTTCGACATAAAACAAGATCTTAATGCGGTGTGCCGTCCTCATTCCCACTTATCGTTTCATTCGTTCAACATGTTCCGCTTCGTATTTTGTCTCTGACTTGGGTACGTACGCTACTTTAGCATTTTTGCTATAAAGTGCTTACTGCAATTCCATACAAATGCAAACATTGCAATGCGCTGACTTCGAGTATCAGCCCTTCATTCCGTTTATACAATGTTCACCTTCCAACTAAACTACCCAAAGACTGCCTGCCACTTGCAGTTTTGTTGTCAACTATCTGCGTAATCGTATCAAAGGGGAAGGGGGTCTGCGAGAGTGCAACATTACATTTTCAATTTTTTCAACAGAAAAAATTTTGAAAAAATTCATCATTACCAGTGCAATGCCGCATTCATCAGTCGTAATCCTTAACTCAATGCTCTCTTTTTTCTAAACCTACGGACTGCTTTTTTCTGTTTGATGGCTAGAGGCAAAGAGGAGTAAGAGGTTTATTGTGAGAGTCGGTGTTCATTGAGGACATGTCGAATTAGCAAGTATAGAACGGTTGATGTACACCATTTCATTTGCTTAGAAATATTTCTGTCACTGAAACATCTACTAATATTTTATTATTATTTTAAAAAATCATTTAAGATTCAATATTATTTAAAATTTACTATTATTTAGTGCCACCTAAAATTCCGTATTATTGGTGCTTTGCTCGATATTGGCTAGCATGGTTTTGGTGGGCTCCTTAGCGATACGGAGTGTTCCTTTTCTGTGGTCACTAAACGACATTCAGCATGTAAATGCACTCTACTCACATTCCCTATTGATTCCTTTGAAGCGGCGCTGTCCTCTTCTCATCTGTGCTTCTCCTGTTTCTGCTTCTGCTTACGTGCTTCTGACGGGTTTCACTCAGTTGAGTCTTCTTTTATCCAGAAAATCCCCTACATGAATGAAACAACGATGTGTTTTCTGCGAGCTTTCTGAAGCTCAATTGAAGCTTCTATTACTTTTTTTTAAAAAATTTTTGAAGCATTCCAATTGTGTTGCTACGGTAGCGTTGCTTCTCCTGCCACTTCCTTATATCGGAATGTTGAGGAAAGTGTTGTTATCAGTGTATTTCGTTTTTTTTGTGTGATCACTCATCGACCAAATGAAGTTGTTCGTTTCGAAATGTTCGTCAGATCAGATAGACTTAGCGTATTTAATACTTGCATCACAAAGCATACCGATATTCTACAGTTGATTAGCAGACATTTTGTTTGCATGTGAATTCACAACGAGCGTTTTGTGTTCGACGCACACTATACGTTCAACATTTTTTTTTCTTCAAAGTGATTCGTAAAAAGATTGACGAAACGTTAACGATTCACTCGTTTTCGAAACGTTCACGTATTTCAGTTCACCTCATACTTATAGCAAAGTGATGCTCATTAAGTTGCTTATTGTTTCATTAATTAAGTTGGTGACGACCTAATAGATGCCAGCAATGTTTAGTTGTCATCATCTATTAGGTCGCTCGTTCTTTTGAAACGTTTTCTTTACTAAATCAACAAATATGTGCGTGTATACACTCATTTGATCTATCTGCACCGAATCTCATATTCATATGCAAATTTGAGCAATGCCCAAAAAGAATTTTTTTTCAGCATTTCCATGTCTATACAAAGTATATTTTTGGCTATTAAACAAATTTGAGCCCAAAAAGAATTTTTTTTCAGCATTTCCATGTCTATACAAAGTATATTTTTGGCTATTAAATGCACTAAACGTTTCTTTTCTTTATTTGTTTCGCTTCACATTTTTGAGAAAGTACATCATGTAAAAGTTTATCGAAACGCTGCAAACCATAAAAGATCGTCAAATCTTAACAGCATTTTCACAATCGTAATTACGCAAATGTGATCATTCCCATTCAGTCGACAATGGAGTTGCTTCACGCTAATCTTTTCCGATCGTCCGATCGTTCCTTCAGCATTGAGATCCTGGTGATTTGTGTATATGAAAAAAAATCAATTTAAAAATTTTGAGTTTCTTCAGACATAATATTCGTTCAGTGTTTCGAAACCGTAGTCTGCTGTAATAGGCAGCTTTCGGCAAACGCAGAGGTTTTTTTTTTTTGCAACATTTTGAGGCGGGCTACACTTGCCCTTGGGAATAGGGTTCGCATAACGTCACTATCCCCGATATGGGACCCTGAAGGGAATAGTCCATACACACAGACGACTGCGGCTTGTTGAGTTCATTGATTGAGGACTTTATGAATGCAGGAAAACTTTTAAGGCGCAATCGAGTTTGTTCGCGTTTTTTTTTCGTTTTGTTCCTCTACAAAGAATGTCGGAACTTTTTTGCCAACTCAAACGGTGAGTGCGGTGCATAATCATCGAGTTCGTCAACGTCCTCAGTTGTTCATGTTGGTCATTGTATATACATACATATATATATATATGCATACATATATATATATATATATACATGTATACAGAAGTCTTTGTTATAGAATCTTACTTTCTACTTTACGATGTTGCTCGTATTTCTTAAATCATAACTTTACATATGCGCTCTTTTTCTGGAATTTCATCGATATCGTGGAAATGCCAATAATCGTCCATCATTGTTGTGTTCTTCAGGTGTTCAATAGTGCGACTTTAAAAACGGTGCCTTCTGAAAACATTGGCTCGTTTTGATGGCATCAGCCGACAACACTTCGATTCAGCAGCAAAGTGATTTTGCGATTTCGTTTTCGATTTGAGCATCGCGTTCACCTTGGTATTCGTTTTTTTCTTCGTTTTGCTCAACCGGGCGAATTCATAATTCGTATTGAACGACGAAAAAATTTATTGTAAATCGTTATGAAAAGGGATTTCATTTTGTTGCTCATTCAGCTAAGCTTGTTTTTTTTAACTTTTACTCTCTAGCAGTCTCATCAGTAAGTTGCTTTCACATTTTCGAGTACATTGAATTCGTTCGTGAAATGATTCGACAAAAAGCATTATCGTATAAGTGAGTCGTTTGCGTTTGTTTATTTATTTTCCACACACTAAAGCGCATGTTTTTGCTTGCCATTGTAGTTGCGGTGCCATTAGCAGATCTAGCATTTCAACAATGGTCATTTTCGTTAGCCAAATTTCGCACTTACCTTTTTGTGAAATGCTCTCAATTTCCTCAACAAAAAAAAATCATAATGCCTCATTTTAGATGATTCGCGTAAATTTCTATCTGAACAGCGAGCCTAAAATTGCAGTAACTACCCACTGAAAGTAGACAATTCATCCGATTCGCCTACTTCCAATTGCAGATGTCGAGATTGCAGTAGTATGTATTGTACGGTTCTCTAGTTCAAATGAGATTACGCTTCGTAACAATACTACTCATCGCCTCGCTGTTTTTATTTTTGGCAATGTTGCGTTAGCGAATATTTAGGTTCCATCTCATTTTATGGATGCAAATGCATCTTTGTCGCTTACGATTATGCGTTCCCCTAAAATGAAATGAAATAGGTTTGTGTTATAAATTGTAGTGTGTTGCGGTTTCTATGGGGGACGGGAATTTCAATGAAACATTGGTTGAATCACTCGCACTCCATATCATGTCGACCATCTTAACGGTCATGTGCACTTATCGACCATCGCGAATTGGTATATGAATCATATAGATTCCCCTGGTTTCCATCCCTTCTTTCAATATCTTCTAGTGAAGCTAAACAGCTCGTGTCACCGCATTTGGCGATTGAAATATGGTTAGGTGAACCATATTCACGACTTCTTTTAGATCGTGCTAACAGCGATGTGCTGCCGTTTACGTCAATTGCCGCCATGAACTGAAGCTGCAGCCAAAAAAAATACAAACTGCGAAGGGCACTGGTCAACATCTTTCATTTAGACATTCCATCGAATGCCGGTAAATCTTTTGTCGCACCAAAGTCCCCAGAGATATTTCTAGCTCGAGCCACAGGCGAGCGTTGGACACATTTCTTCTCCGCACGACAGCTGAGACCAAAAGCAGTAATTATATGCCAATTATGCTAAAACACATATTATGGGCGAAACTTATATGCGCGCTATAGCAACTAAGCGATCGCGTTGCGTGCCTACGTCTAAGGCTGCCATCCTCCGGAACTATGAATTGCGCAGCTGATTGCGCAATAAACGACATGTAGGCACGCTGGTAACATTTTTGCAGAGGGTTAGCAGCATAATGTAACCAACCGAAATTGTGACCGATCGCAAACTGCATTAGTCTCGTCGGAGAAAAGAATTTTTGTTGTTTACGAGCTGTATGTGAAGTCGGCTGATCTGATGCGGTGAGTCGCCGATATGCATATCTTACCAGTTGCTTCGCATGGTTTCCCGTTTGTTAATTATTGCGGTGTTTGTATCGAAGAACGCTGAAGTGACATCAACAGGCTGATGGGACGAGCACTCGAGAGATCGTAAAGCTTCATGAAGGCAGCCACTAGAGCAACTGAAGAAAAGCAGATCGAGAGATATGAGAGGTGACAGTGTAGTCGATAGACAGTCGGTCAGTAAAGGTATGAAGTTGGCAAGGGTAGAACTAAGTAGTCAGCATGCACTAACTAGTCTATTCATTTAGAGCAGTGTTATATCAATAGTTGCTGATGAGTAGTCTATTCTTTAATTGCCATTTAAGATGACAAATAACTGTCTAATTTGTCATCTGAGGTGACAAATAAGGTGACAAAACATCACTGCTTTTAACAAAAGGCCAATCTTTCATCTACTTGTGACTAGTTAGAGATGCTTGTCATCTAGCAGCTTCCAATGTTCATTCACGTGCATGTCTACAGTTATGCCTTCATATGGCTACTGTACCGTTACGGTAGCGAAGAAAAAGAAGTTTGTGAGACTTCACTGTTAATATCGTTCCGCGCAGAACATTTTTTCAAATGTTTCTTGCTTCAGTAATTGAAAATTGCGATTCATTGTTTACGTTAATCACCGAACATCTTTGAGTTTGCACCAACGCGGCCGCTGTACTCCACCTTGTTGGAGATTGTGAAACTTTCAGTTTCAAAGGAGAGAGCGGTCGTACGAAGCACGATCATCGATCATGTCTGAAGGGGTCTGAATGCGATAGAAAAATCGATCTTAAGCGAAATTTGCATGAAGTGCCCTGTCAAAAAGGATGGATGAATTCAGAGGAAGGGCCATATTCAAAGGCAAGCTATGAGGCAAACCCACAACTTACGAACATGGACTATTGCGCTCCAGAAGGCATCCATAGTTAAGAGGGACTGAATTCGAGAGTGTGTAACGAACGCTGTTTGTGTACCGTTTGAGCAGAAATGCATAATCATAGCTAAGCTTTCTTTGTTTGATTGTTGACGTTTACTGGATTGCGGAAAGTGTCGCACCCAGCTCTTCGCACGCTTCCCAACTTTTATAAGCGACACATTGAAATGGTTAGTGATCCCATTGGCATAGCTAGCAGATGAACGTGAATGTGTTAGGATCTAACTGCAAATGGATGCCGTACGTCGTTTGTCACCGTTCGCTCAATGTTACTTACTATTGTCTTTGTGGTACCAGTGCAATATTTTTTTGTTAAATTCACATTAAAGATACAACTTTCTCGTAATCAACTTGGATAATGATGTTCAAAAAAACTCAGACCAATCAGATTCTGAAAAAAAAGTCGAATAATTTCTCTCGATTTGTGAATTTTGCGATCAATCATCATAACTGGTCGAATTCGGAACTTCCAGACGGTTCCTTGCTGGTTGCTGAATGATTACTACACACTCATCGTTATAAGGGTTCTTCGTGTTATGTCGATCAGAGTTGTTTCGTAGCAGTGTCAAATCAACATATCCCAGTGAAGCGGGGTGTGTTCGAATGGGCTCACAAGATGTCGGGCTGTGTTCGAATGGGCTCACAAGATGCTGGGCTGTGTTCGAATGGGCTCACAAGATGCTGGGCTGTGTTCGAATGGGCTCACAAGATGCGTCCAAGCATTGTGTGTGAAGGGTGCTACGGCTCACCAGTGCTACTAACGTGAACCGATTGCCTGAGTGCGCGTCAGTGAATGATGGACTTGTATAGCTGTCGGGTGCTAGATTCGAATAGACAGCTCGCTGTTGTCTTGCGATCTCTAGCCAGCTCACATAGGGTTTCACTGGAGCACGCCTGCTCAACCAGCGTAGACACATCGTGAGAAGGTGAACACATAAACGAGAGAGACAGATCGTCGATTCTGTTGAAGCCGACGAGATTCCATTCAACAAATAGCTATACTTATTCATCGTTGAGCTACATTTTATCATTGAGCTTTTCCGAAAGCCAATCAATCGTCTTCGTGCTCGCAAACTTTAAGGAGCGATTTGGACCGTAGCAAAAATTTGCTGACAACGTCCGAACTTTAGAATTTCCTCTGCGAAATCAATGCGATCGGAATGTCTATCAGCTATAGCACAATCTCAGCTTATACTAGCTAGCAGTTGCGCCGTACTCTGCCATTGCGCTCATTCGACTCGTTTCGCGTTGCAAAAACTGCTTCCCATGCAGCTATCGATTTTTTTGAGCAGCTAGGTTCGCCGTTTCTGCTCCCTAATTACACGCACACCGACCCGGCTCTTAGATCGGGCCATGTTCGATTCGTCTTTTCGTGTTTGTCTCCATGTGGGCCCGAAGAATGAAGACTGTCATCGCCGAGGAGTTCAAAAATCCTTATTGGCTATCTTTTTATATCATTTAATTCTTTGACAGCTCCATTGTGTGCTCCTTTAGAAGAATTCACTCGGGCAATCATGAAAGCATAGTCATTTCTGTGACACAATATGCATTTTAGTTACGACTGCTTGAAATGAGGGGGGATGGGACCGTATAGTAAACAAGCATATTAGTTGTTTTTCGCATTTCTTTATCTGTCACTGATCGTCATATGAATTTGCCGGCCATTTTTTAGGAAGTCAAACGACCGGCCAGGTGGGCTATTGCAGATCTAGGTTTTGCTGTACATCAAATGAACTGCTTTGTTGTCGGAAAACCATAACGCCGTTCCTATATAAGTTCTTTGTGAATACTTATATCACAGTCTCCTTTCTGTCTCGGCGGTACGCCGTGCTAGCAGATAAACCGTTATTTCTGTGCATCGCTATTTCGTTTGACGCGAACGTTCAATCACTATCGTAAGATCCGATTGACAAAGTCCATCTTACTGATTTCGTGTGTATTATTCGCAAAGCTATTCGAATGAAACATTTGCAATACGAACTACTACTTGTTACTAGCTATTGGTAGTTACGTTACTTGCTGCTATCTGTTAACGAGTGATAAAAGGCAACTACTACTTGTTACTTGTTAGTAGTTGTTGGATTACTCGTCATTACTTGTTAAAAGCACTAACATGTACCTACTACTTGTTCGCTCGTTTCTGCTTGTCATGTTAGTTGTTATTGCTTGCTAATAAGCAATAAGCAATACGAAGCAGCTACTACTCGTTACTTCCTATTACTGGTGACGTTAGCTGTTACTACTTGCTGCTACTTGTTGCAAATGCTCGTTTAAAAAACGCGTTGTGGTACGTGTTTCGGGATGTATTTTGAAGTCTGTGGCGCAGTATACACATATACACCGCTAACTGACTCCATTCAAAACATACTAAGAAAGAAGTCTTGACCCATAAACTCCATGATGAGGTATGGATGAAATTAAAACAGAAATTCGTCTACCAAATATGAGAATACGCAGAATGGTGCATTCCGCGGGTAACAACCATGCCGACGCATGTGCCATGCCATTTGAGTGTTGGACAAAACAGTTTCCGACCACCACATTTCAAAACCGAGTAGCGTATCTGTCCGAATTTAATGATGATGTTCGCAAAGGAAAAGATTTTTGACTAAATGTGTCGGCTAATGACTCTTAAGCCTTTGCCGTCATCGCAACTATCGTTTTAGCGTCGATCCGAAACGACGGCTGTGACGATATTTCGGGCACTCTCAGAGTTTCCTGGAAGCTACGCGTTTCGTGGGCACTGCCACTGAAAAAAAAAAGCTGTTGAATTCTATATAAAGACTTCTCTTGCTTTGATACACGTGATCCATTCGTTGCCCGATAATACATTTCTTTGCAAGCTTGCTATGAGTTCAGGGGTTGCTGTCTAGGTGCAGGAGCTCTGTAGTTACTTTATTTGTTCAGGTGTTCTGCGGTTACTGAATTGGTCTAGGTGTTGAGTAACTGTTGAGTGGTCTTACTTATTGTAAAGTTACTCTATGGACTGACCTGTTGTATAGTGTGCGTTCAGCCGTCGTGTACTTAGATTAAGCGTTGACATAGTGCGTAGTTACTGCATGGGTTTCCACGTTGTGTAGTCACTGTGTGCGTTCTGGTGTTGTGTAGTTAGCTTATGGATTCGGATGTTGCGAATTTATAGCGCGCAATGCTGGTTCGTTCACGCATACGAACTTCAGGCTTTTGTAGTGATCTCCTTTTCTCAAGCGAATTCTTCACTTCCTGAAAGGTAACCAAAGCCTTCTGTAGTTCTACGTATACTTTCAGATTACTTCCCTGTTTCCTTCCGTTTTTTTCGGCTTCTTCCTCGGTCGATTGGTGCTCACAGAAGCTGCTTTTGGAGTTGTCTTTATCGTGCACGGCTAAATTGAACTTTAGCTTCTGAGTTTGTTGCATTCGAGATTTCCGTTGCTTTAGACAGCGCAGGCGATCCAGCTATAGCACAAATATCAGCAGAAACGTGTGACTTTCACTTTCACAAAACTCTTTTTTGACCATGATTAAGTTCATTTCGTTGTTGACTGAGCACTTTAGCAGAACGATCAGTCCTTGGAGCGGTGTTTGCGATGGGATGTTTTTGTTCTGATTTTACGTCACGAATTCTAGCCTGTCCTCAAGCTGTTCGATTTTCGTGCGTTTAAACAATGACCTTCCCGTGCGTTTAGACAAAGTGTTGTGTTGCTTCCAAACCTTCCAGCCGAGGTCCGCCTCCGAAGCAACGTAATTAGAATTGTGCATCTACTCGTTAATCTCTTCGATTTATTGTGATGGTTTCAAAATGCTCGTTTCTGTGGAGCAGATTCTCCATCCGGTTGCCAATTCGTACCATTGTACGTCATGCTGATAAGCCAGCTAGAGTTGTTTTCATTTGTCGTGCTCGTCCCACCCGACCTGATCGTGTAATCTGAACTGATTCAACGATGCTATACTGTCATTCACAGTTTCTATACTTCATCAATCCCATATCAATTTGTAGTCGGCTATAACTCAACTGAACTGTGAGATGAGCTGAGCTGTAGAGCTCTGGTTCGCAGGTGTTGGCTGCCGGCACGACGTTCAGCTCAACGAAATGCTTAGTACAATTTGGTCGGTGCGATTGCAAATGACATCGACTGGCGCAGTTTGTTTTATAGATGGATTAAGTTCCACTGCAGCTAGCTGCCAACAGTAGAGACACTGAGTGGTACCCACTGATGCATACTGCTCGAAAAGAAAGCCTACGCCAATCGCCGACTGATCAAATATTGTCTCGCATCAGGCAAGGGGATTGAGGCGGGCAAGAGGGGGAGGAGGGGGGAAGGGAGTGGACGGAGGGAGGAAGCGGAGGAAGGAGCGATGTTGTCAGCACCGTTCATCCCCTCCACAATCCGTACTTCCTGGATCATTAACAAGTATCAATATTCACTTGGTTCATTTTTCCCCGCTTAATGAAGTGAATTTGGAACGCACCATTTCCGCTTAATGTAATTAGTGTTCGCTCTTTATGACAAAGCTGCAGTAAGCACGTTCTTCTCTCACACCCACGCAAAATTGTCTACTCGTTCTGATGGAGTACTCGAACCAGCTAATCGGCTAGCACTACAGTCAGTCAGCCAGTGAAATCATTCTGTCTGGATGGCATTCGAGGAATAGACGCAACGATTGGGGCTACACAGCGGATCGTTCTCACTCAGCGGTAAACATCAGGTTACTTGGTCGTACTCAGCAGCGATAAAACATTGTTATAAAGAGGCGTGGAAGCGACACTGCTTAGGAGTGGGTGCAGGTCGAACCACTCTCTCGGCCTGAGTACGCATCTATCGGGTGCAGGTCGAACCACTCTCTCGGCCTGAGTACGCATCTATCGGGTGCAGGTCGAACCCCTCTCTCGGCCTGAGTACGCATCTATCGGGTGCAGGTCGAACCCCTCTCTCGTCCCGAGTACGTATCCATCGAAGTGTGCAATGAGCACGGTACATAAGTGTCCTCATTTTGACAGTGAAAGAATTCGGATAGGGTCGAGTCGTCGCTAATTTTTGCTATTTTCGGCTTTGTCTGCGTGTTAATAATACCGGAACGGTTCGCACAACTAATGCTGACTCGTCGTTTTGTTTGTGACAATATGAGTGCAAGCAACATCTAGGCATTCTTTTGGTTGCTCGTTTTCACTTGGTATGACCTTAACTCTAACAGGCTGCGCTGACACCGGTTGATTGTTTCGCTTAGCACATGCGAAAGTTCACGACGAATTTATTCGGCGGATGCCAGCCGGCTGACACTCGTCAAACTCACCAGCCCACCAACCAGCCAGCCACTCGAAGCGCTACAGATTCAGACCGCACTTTCTCTCCCCTTTCATTGTAACTTCACTTTTTGTTGCACATTGTCATAGGCAACAAAGGCGAAGCTTTACATCGGAAGTTTTGTCAGAAATTCGGCTAAGCGACTGTTCGTTTCTTCCTTTTTTTTTCAGTCGCAATAAAAATATAATAAAGCGTGTTTGCTAGAATAATCTCATTGGCGGCTCATTTTGCATCGCATTTGCCAACTATCACAGTCTTTCGACGGCCACCAAATATAATCGCTCTTTTTTTGTATCATTTCTCTACGTTTATGGGAGTTTTTTTCAAATGTTGAAGGAAAAACAGGAATCAAAGCTACGTTACGTAGTTTTCCATGAAAGTCCAGTAATAAGTGTGAATATCACATAAAACTATCAAAAACGGACGGTTCGGTGAACGTCTGATCGAATTTAAAAGTACAGCCAACTATATACCTCCACTGGTACATCATTAATGTTTGATTTTCTACATATTCGGAGCAACGTGCAATATAGGTGGAGTGGCCATTCGCTTGTCATTCGCTAGACGTATTTGCAGGCCAATTTCCTATGCAGCGTTACTTTGTAGCGTTCATCGATCATTGCTTAATTCCATATTGTTGTTTTGAAAAGCCATTTTTTTCCGTATGTTACAGATATTTTCAGCAATTTGAAGACATACTTTCCTTACTTGCACTACTCGAAGTAAATTTATTTGAGTGTTCGTGGTTAAACTTTTACGTTTTACGGCGCGTCACTTGATGTGAACAATTCAGAAAGTGTGCAGGTAATTGCTTCGATACGGTGAGCCGAGAAATGAGCAGCAGCTGCAAAGCGCGTCCTATGCGTACGCCGTCTTTCTGAATCCGTGTTAGCGATCTTGGGCGGCGATTCGCGACTACTTGTACGAAGCGATTGCGGACGCTGTTTTGCGACGCTTAGCGCGGCTGGATTGCACTTTCAGCAAAAGCGCTTGAACGCTCGAGCTTCCCTTGTTGTTGGTCTTGAGCTCACATTTGAGCTTGCGTTTTCGCTATCCTAACACTTTAGATTCACATTGTGCAAGTCTCGTTCACTGTGTTTTCGAAAGGGTCTCTTATGTGTTTCCAGCATTGAATACGTTTGTCGCTCTTCCCAGCTCTTTCCAACTCTTCCCAACTTCTTTTCCCAGGTCTTCGCAACTTTTCCCAGCTCCTCTTTCTAGCTCTTCTCAATTCTTCCCAACTCCTCTTCCCAACTCTTTGCAACCCTTCCCACCTTTTCCCAACTCTAATGAGTCTTGTTGTGCTTTGAAGTTCGGGAATTCCTGTTTTAATTCGGAGGAAATTTGACCACTAGTTATGCGTTCGAATCCGCATTTTTCTATCGTAGGCACTGAAGCATATCGCTTCTTTTCGCGAAAGAGCTCCGGCTAAACGTACCGAAAATATTCTGGATATATGGCTGGCGTTGTTGTTAACAATCATTGGCCACAGCGTAAGCTCACTTATGCATTTTTTTAAAACATTCTGTCACCATGACTTGCTCTTTTCGCTATCCTTCAAAAATGAAGCAGTAATTTTCTCTGCCATTATTTTGATGCAACTGTTTTTGATTTAAAAAAAAATGTCCTTTCTGAAAAAATATGCATCGGTACCGTTTAGGCGGCAGAGCTCATTGCTGAAGCGTATGTGTGCTATTCGGTGGCTTTATGTTTGGGAGCAAATGACGACATTGCGATAATCGACTTTTTTCCTAGTTGAATGATCGGTGCGAAATCGGAAATCAGTGTAACGCTACCGCTGCAGAATATTCTATTAGCCATTCAATACTGTTTTTCAATGATTTAGTCCATAGCTCAGCCAAACTCCTCTTTATGTACCCAGTTCTGTTTTATTCGTCATTGCAATTTTTTGTATCCACTTTCAGTTTCGGACTGCTAATCTGCACTAAGGGTGTTCCATATGCTGGATGGTGTTTGCCGAACTACTCGAGAGAGAAACGAGACCCGCAAGATCTCTTCTTTCGAAAACGAGGATGATGCATTAGGAAAACATTTGAAAGAGTATATTTGAAAAAGTGCTACAGAAAAGCGATAGGCACCACTCATTAGCGTCGTTTTTCTTAGAAATGTTGAAGTTCTTAGATTTTTCTTAGATAAAAATTCTTAGAAATATCACCTTAGATTGTTGAAGTCATTGCCAGCTGAGGTGGTGGTCTACTGTTCGAAAGTTTTGCTTCTTTGCATTGCTGCTATTTGTGAACGTATGCATCTTGATGTTTCTCTTTTCGTATACAATTAAGCCTTTCCAATATCATCACATTTTCTACAATCTTCATGCAAATTTTTGCAGGAATGCGCCCACGCATCGTCGAAACTTAGTCTTGATGAGTGATGTTGCAGATTAGCTGAATTTAGCTAATGTGTTAGCTGAATTTCTGATTAAGTCAAGCATTTGTTTTATTCGCTTATCGTTTCTTCCGTATAAAACTCGCAAACTGTAGCGTTTGCACGATCACTCGATCAACAACCGTCAGTTGATCTGATCGTTTTGCATGTGCTTGTGCTGAAGTGAAGAAATCGTTTGTGCAGTAGTCATGCCATGTAAAATGGCCTAAATCGTTTGTGCAGTAGTCATGCCATGTAAAATGGCCTAAGCTTCATATGATTTTGTAAGCAGCCGATATGACTAGACGGAAAGATTAAGATTTTTAACAAAATTGACGCAGCCAGTGATTCAAATCTATAAAAGCGCCTGATTTTTAAACGATTTGCACTAGATTTTTCAGTGAGTGAAGAAAAAGAGTGAGGAAACCAGCGGATGAGGAGTGAGCCATTCGCCTACTCATATCGGTATTTCGAGATTTGTTTTGCACTTGGATAGAATCTTCAAAGGTTTAAACAAACATGTAACATACACTGAACTCGAAAGGTGTTCTTGTAACCGACTAAGTATAAAGACACATCTATAATTCTTCTACTTCTTTTCGTAAAGAAAAACTTCAGTCGTCCATGATTTTACGACTTATCTAATTTAAATTCCTACGCATGATGCCTAGCCGTATCGCTGTGCGTGGTTCCTTGAAAAATCGATCAGAAATCGATAAAGAATGATCTCCAAACGTCCGGCTACTCTGTATCTCTTTACTGATTCTCTATTGATATGCTGAAATCGTTCAGAAAACCGCATAAAGTGTTGGCATTTTTGTAGAAGTCTCTTCAATATTTAATAATCTTTTGTTATTATTCAGTTAGAACAACTATCGAAATAAAACATATGAGATGTCACACCTATAGCCGATATCATGAAAAGCCATCCTGTGCTAGCCGATCTACGCTGTTGCTGTGTCATGTTCAAAGAGTGAGCTGAGTTTCGATGGCAGCCCAACAGTGAGTAACGGAAGGGGGGATATGCTTGCGCACTAAGCGATATTTAGACGCATGTCATTTCGTTAACCATATGCTTTCGTGTATGTTTATGCCTTTTCGAAATGATTTTTGGGAGGCTCGAAATAGTCATTGGAAACGAATCGAATCACTGAATATTCACCAAATCCGTTTAAACAGTCCCATATTTAACATTCTCGTCCCCTTTTCGTGCACTCCATATTTCCGGCGACCGCCACCTATCTCACACCGGTCACCTCATCCATATAAGAAAGTCTCATCAGCATAGACAGCTATAAATACCCAATAGATTTTCGACGAGCAGTTTTGGTGAATTGTTTTTTTCATACGTGTGGATGCGTGAAGATCCATCCCATCGAAGTGTTAACTATTGAGCCATGATTTATGTTTTTTTTTTTAATTATTAAGTTTTAAACATTGATTTCTTTCAATATAAGTGAATGTTGTGTATGTGGACGTAACTCAATTCCAAGAGTGGTGCATTTGTGATTTGAGATATTCTACACAGTTCATTTTTATATAATGAGGAACTCACAAATCGCGAGAAAGAGGCGTGCAAGAATGCGAAAAAAACACCAAAAGATGCGAAGCAGTCGATCAAAACAGTCTTGGCGTCTTTCGATACACTTTTCACATCCATTCAGTCTCGTTCTCTTGTCGTGCACTTGCTGCTCTTCGTGCAAAATCAACTATGTATGAAAAAACTCTCATCCAAAATTCATCCATCGAATACGAAACCAAGTGTCTTTAACTGTAATTATCTTCTGTTTTACTTTAATAATTGTGCCCCGATGTAGTAAATTACGCCACAACGAGAAAGTACTTATTGTTTCTCGTTTCGTTGCTTTCCATTCAGCTGTTCTGCAAGAGTGTCACGAACGATCGAATAAGTTAAGGACTTCAATGACAACCTCGAAAGAGTGCATTTCATTTTCTCGTTGTTCGTCCTTGTTGGGCCATTTTCTTGTAATCTTTTTGGCTTTTGAAACCCGTTTATTGTGCGAATCGTCGTCGAGAATACCTGTTTCGAGCGACACACACACATCGTCGTTACTCAAAACAACGCAGTGACTATCCGAAGTGGTGTCCTTTCGTATGACGGTTTACCTAACCATTACTTTCCGCTTTATACTGCACTTATTGAACTATCGTTTATTTTCAGCGCTAGTTAAAACAGAGATTTCAAGTTTCATAAAAGCTGCATTGTTTTGAGAGGTATGTCAATGACATTCGCAACTTACTAGGACTATCTTTCGAGGATTTGTTCGGAGCAGCCACCTTCGTTTTTCACCTTTCTGTGCATGTCACCGTTACACTAAGTCACGTTTGAAGCACGCAATTCTAGCGGTTGTTGGTACTCTATGAAGGCTTTTAGGGTCAATGAAAAAAATCGCTGCTTGCATGAGCGCATGGTTCTTGATGAGGATTTCATCTTCTCTGGAGAAATTTTTCTTTAAGATAATGTTACTAAGGCTATGCTCAGTGATGCTGACATGCGCGAGGAATTTAGTGATAGTAATTTATATGTACATCCTAAACTGTTGTCCTGTCTAACATACCACAATGATCTCTGTCTCGTTATTTGTTATGTTGATATCACTCCACACGAATAAGCAGTACTGCTTCGTTTAGCATAAAATTATGGCTTCGTTTTATCCCGTCCGCAAACCAGTATTTCATAGGATTAGGACTACATCTTTTTTTAAAGCTGATGTCGCTCACATGCCGATAACGCCTGGGGCAAAAGGTTTGCTGCATTCGTTTTTGGGGGGCTTATGCGTGACAAGAGTTCCTTGTTGCAATAATCAACTAAACAGGGCACGATTAGGGGGCTGCATTAACTAGACGGTTCTCTGTTATGTGTAGCGTATCCTTTCAGATGGCATGCTTTTCATGCATGCTTCAATGTGATCGTTATCGCTGACTCTGAAAAGTGTCCATCGAAGAAATACGCTTATATGATTATTGCATAGTTGAATTCTGTGCTTCGTATCAATCACTGGAGGAAAACATTTTATAATACTGGTGTTCACTTCTCAGTGTGGTCGACTGTTGCATATAGATGATCATTTCTGGATACTCGTCGGCTATTCTCTGAGGGGTTTTGTGCTAACTTGTTTCGCAATTGTTAGGCAGTAACCTAAACATTTTTCACTCGGTTTTTTCATTACGCATTTTGGCGTTGAAGTTTTTTCTTGTATGATTCCACAACAGCCGTAGCGTAGAGTGCTGAACCTATGGTGCCCATAGGTTCAGCATACGTAGATCGTATTTGTTGTTAGTGCAGGTTAGCCACAGATCAATTTAGTTTACACGCCGCAATAAACGGTGTTTTGCCCTCTGTGCTGATCGATGTATCGTTGTGGTGATAAATCTCTCCGAACGTCACCACAGCGAGCGTCACACCGCCGTTCACCCTTTAACTTTTCTTCTATAGATTAGTTGTTGACAACCTGTTTTAAGTTCTGGTTGTGTTCTGCCTTCAATGACCTCACCTATTTTTTACTGCTGAGATCAATTACGCACTAAGGAGGGACTTGGGCTCATTTAGACAGTCTTTGGTTGCACGCATTGGTTGCATTCTTTGCGATTCATAATAAGATGGGCTCTTGCTATTTGCCTCGCCAATAAGCTATCCGTAAATAAGCAACTAAAGTAGGTTTTTTTTCTGTCGAATATAAGATTTGATTGCTGTTATTATTTTGAAATAATCAGCTAGTTTTTATGGTAACGACGTTTTCAATCGCCAAATATTACGTTCGGTTTTCGTTAATGAGTCAATTTGTGGTTATCGCATTGTTGTCTCCTTCGTTGATTAATCGTATTCTGTGGAAATTGCATGGAAGAGTCATAAAATAATGCATAGCGTAACAGCAAATCGTCTAGTTGTCATCCATTGCTGGTTACACTCGTTTTCGATCACGATGCGTGCTTGTTTCCTTGATTCTTCTTCTCTTTCATCGTAGCAACAGCCAATAAGGAATTGAATGTAATGCATAGGGAACGAACGGTTCGGGTACACTTGTTTATAACCTTAGACTACTCTATCATTCTCATAAACAAAACAAAAAAAGCTTAAACAAATGCGGAGACATGTCCTTCTTTGTTCGTAATGAATATTTTTTAAAGATAACTAAAAACACGAAAGCGGTTAGCTGAATGCTTACTCGAATACTTACCCGCAAAAAAAATAAACAGTAGACCACGCCCTAAAATGGAACTGGTTTTACACTTTTGAAAAATATCGTACAACATGCGGGCAAAAAATAACCAAGTGTCGAGATGACAACTAAATTCCTCAGTAGTCGAACGTTACGCGATTTGTATTTGTTTATACTGTGGTCGTCGTAATTCGTGATTTATGAATACGTATTCTATTCCCTCGACAATGTTTTTAGCTTCTCGCCAACGAACGACGTGTCGTTTTTCTCCAATTTTTGTCCAAAAGGAAGTTTTTCCGTATCGACTGAAACGAAAAGGATCAAAATTTCAAGAAAATGTTTTCCGTTTGACGCGAGTAACTGCCGTTATTGATTTTTCACGTTTACTCGAACAACGTGGACACATACAAAGTCTAAGATGGTGCGAGCGTTGTCGCAACAGTAGCGTTGCATTGTTAATCAACTTCAAACTGTATTTGTTTTGAACCACTGCATGATTATAATCCGCATTTGAGATCTTTTTTTTTTCCAACGTTGCTTTAGGATCGGTCGAAGTTTGATTCTTTCCCAGTGGAAGTGTTTTTATCATCTACTTCTCATACCTTTGCCTTAAATGATGCTGATGTTTCTATACGTCTGCGTTTAAGGCGATTCATGCAACCGGTATAACTAACTAGTCATGCATTTTCACTTATTCTCGCAGGAGTTGTGGCCCGTCATAGTGGTATGGAAAAAGATTTTCGCATAGGTAGAGGAGTGGGGCGGTGTTGGGAGCGGGAGGGGTGGGAGTTGGAGGGGGATAATCCTGTGTGAAGAAGGGAATATTCATGCCGCACACATACCACGGGTATGACCCGATAAAGAAAACCTTGTGAAATATTTATTCGTAATTTGCTATGCTGCATTGCATGAGCATGTGGATGTGAGGAGTTCATGAAGCCGTTCTACGTAACACAATGAACCAGTAGAAGAGCGCATCCGTATACACCATATTGGGACTACTGCGCTGTAGCAGTGGTCGACGAGTGTTTTGCATGCACAGATAAGAATGAGTGCACATGCATCAATAAAGCGCTACCAAAATGTGCTTGATGCACGTCTGGCAACCATTCCTATCACTCATTCATTCAACCGTTTAAACCCATCTCTCGATACACGGCTTCTTTTTATCTTAGTTTTGTGCACATAAGACTGATTGCTGGGCGTGGCGTAATTTTTTTTGTCGTTTCCATAATTAATCTTTTCGCTATAATCTTCTCGCATTTTTGTCGTTTTGTTCGGCACTATAGTTGTGATATATGTGAATTACTTACTCCTTT
Organism: Toxocara canis; assembly: GCA_000803305.1. Lineage (NCBI taxonomy): Eukaryota > Metazoa > Nematoda > Chromadorea > Rhabditida > Toxocaridae > Toxocara > Toxocara canis. The sequence goes on from JPKZ01001305.1 coordinate 167,923, forward strand.
GGCTTCACAAAATTTCTCCGCTTAGAATTGCTGCACTATTATTTTTGGTTATTCTACGAATTAGAAGAATCCGTGGGTTTCGTAAATCCACAAAATACTGTTCCGAACGATGCGATCGAGTAACGCTGTAGCTAACATATTGTCGCAAGGTGAATATGGCTTTCATTGAAATGGTCATATTTGGGGCACACGTGTTGTGTAGAAGAAGTGAAGATTGAAAATGAACTTGAGAAGAATCTGGTTAGGATGGGTGGGTATATTTTGGTTCAAAATTTCTCACATAATCATTTACACCCATCAGGTGTACGCTACTCTCCAGTTACGTCTTAACGACGTTCGTTTAGTCGACCTTCTGATGCCTTGTACATTTACGATCATAGGATAACCAGATGACGAGAGAGTAAGAGGGTGGTTGGCAGTTGAGCAGTTGACTGCGCATCAATAAATAACGATAATATTTTCATTGTTGAAACGATTTTCTTTCAAGAACCATCATTGGGCGGTGTTTTTTTTCTTAACTGATTGATTGTTGGCTCTCTTAGGACACCTCAGCTACTCCAGTGAACGCTTTTTTATGTAGCCTACTTTTGTTATCCTTTTACATAGTTCATGCTGTGTCGCGTTTCCTGATGCTCGACTTGGCTACTTGAACGATTATCACTTTTAAGAGCTCATAGGAACCGCTTGTTTCGTTTATTCAACACCTTAGCAAGGATTGCCAAATTTAGCTTGTTACTCTTTTCCGAGAAACCAAAGCGAACAATAATGAGCCAATTATCCAGCCCAAACAATAAAAAATTCCAATGTCTAGAGCATATAGGAAAAATTTCCTGATACAGGTAATATTTTCTTTTCTATGCTACAATTTATTGGTGGCTATGAGTTTCACATTTGTGTCGAGTTCCAAAATATTATGATAGTATCTTGCTAAAGCATTAAAAAATCCCTCCACGGTAAGACCAATTGGGAAATATTATAAATTTCAAACTCGCCCCTTTCGGTACTTCAAGCGCATTGGGTAATCCATGTTTGGAGAATTTTCCTTATTTGTTGTACAGCTAAGCTACCTCTTGCTAATTAATATTTATGCAAGTATTTACACTTTTTTCCATGGATCAGTGCATAGGTAATTAATTAGTCGATGATATCATTCACAATCATTCACAACGATAATGCATTGCTTTTGCGCGATGAGCGATGTTCCCATCTTCGACGAGAAATATAATTTTTTTTTTCTTTTTTCAGATGGAGAAGCTTTGCCATTGAAACGATCTTTATGAATCGGAAAAGTGTGTCGATCGGAAGTCTATATGCGTTTGTTGATCTCTTCATTGTTTCAAGAAATAACTGCGGAAAGTATAGAGACTAGAAATAGTGAGGACAGTAAAGCAGCCGAATTTCGATTCACTGCTTCTTGTAACTCATCTGTCTCTTCAATACACTATCGTCTTCCTCGTGAGCTTGACGAAAATAGCTAAATGAGCAACCACAAATGATGCAGAATGCTTCTTCAATGTCAATGAAAGCTGTTCAGAATTTTGATTATGCAATCCAGTCATCAAGTAAAATTTTAGTGGTGGAGAGCTTCAGATGAAATTCCCAATATTCACATGAGACACTCATTTTATTTTTGTTGTGGTAGAACTGATTGAGATCCCGTTTTAGCCACCATGTCACTCAGCAAACAAAAACACTGAACCTTCCATCACTTGGAATAGCCTCCTTTTAAGGTTGTTTTTGCTCACACTTCGTCCAGAATCTTCATCTTAGTGTTTTGGAGGAAGAAATTGGAAAGGAAATCGTTAAAATGAATGAGGAGCTTTCTAGATAGATAGATAGATAGATAGATAGATAGATTGATTGATTGATAGATAGATACATGTAATGTTCGGGTTTTTGCTGCTAGGACGCAGTTACCTCACATGTGAATTAAAATGATATTCTGAGTAAGCAACCTTCGGAGAGTGAATGCTTATGATGAATGAATAGGTAAAATGGTCGATTTTTTTAGTGAAAATCAACTTTGATTCATTGATTGTGGGCACTGAACGCATCGATTCCGTCAAACCGTCGATGAGCAGGCGCTTAACTTCTCGCTAAGAATCTCTTTTGAGCCACATAGAAGATTCTGGCTGAGGAATTTTTGTCTTGTTTTCTATCGTGTAGAGAACGACCTCATCTCTTCCCCCTCCGTTCTGCTCTTTTCCGCACTTGCGCCCGTGCACATCATGCGTATTGTCACTTTCAAATACATGTTTTGAACCGGTACTGCCAACGTACTGTTGAAATTTCCTTTTATTTCCTTATATACTTCGAAAGTAGATTGAATGATTTTGCCATCCGTGTCATAATTCTCCTCGTTTTTAGAACTTGACAAATTATTTTCTTCATATTATCTGGTTCTGTTTTTCTCCATACTTCGTTCTTAGTCTGTAAGCGCTCCTGAATCTCTTCAATGTCAGTTAAAACGTCAAGCTATTCAGATGAGCGTTTCAAAAAGCGCGCAGTTGTCGAAAACTTTTTTTGCTACAAACGGTACATTCACTTTCATTTACTGCCTAACCTCTAACGAACGCTATTCGAGTAATGTAGCAGTATTGCGAACAAAATGACAACTTTCGTTAGAAATGGAAAAAGCTCACCTCGGTGAGAAACCGGAAGAGAGATACCATTCGCTGCAACGGCGACATTTAAACTTTTCTCTGACGGTGGTAAATGCATTTTGATTTTAACAGATAACTGCGTGGAAACGTCATTTCGTCGTATTATACATATCTTTTGAGCCAAAAAAAAAAAATCATGCAGACGCGTAACGCCAGAAATTAATAGTTGACCGGTGGAGATGAGGTCGCTAACACGGTTTTTTGAAATGTTTTATTGATCGTTTTAGTCGCCATTGGTGGAAATCGATCAGCAGTTTAAAATCGATCAGCGCTCGAAAGCTAAGAATGTTGGTAAACAAAGGCTTAAGATAGAAGCTATATAGAAGGCGCACGTTGTCTTTAGTGCGACAATAGCATAAAACTTTCTCATGAAAGTCATAGCCGCCTAGAATAATGCGTCGTGTGCGTAATCGACCTGGGTTATTTTTATTGCCGTTTCTTAACCTCACCTCTGAATAGGCTGTTGTAGGGGGGAGGGAGGGGGGGGGGGGGGGGGGGGGGGG